>VWZG01006187.1:46822-58196 GCA_013396735.1 Grallaria varia | reverse complement strand
CTCAACCTTTACTACACCCCATGGATGAGTGACCCCGAGGGGTGGGGGAACTCGCATCGCAAGCGGCAGCAACTGCAACGGACTGCAACCCCCCATGGACAGAAGGAGGGGCAGGGGGAAGTGTGCGTGTGTGTCTGTGGTGTGTTTTAAGGCTGTTTTTTTCCCTCACTCTTTAGCTTAGCTTTTGTCCTTTTAGTAATAAATTTTAGGTATTATCTCACTTTGAGTCTGTTTTTTGCCCATAAAGGTGGTGGGTGGATGACCCTTCTCCCTTTCTGCCTAGTTGCAAAAAGGGATCTAATGAGCCTATGGAATCCGGCCAGGGTCAACCCACTACACTCAGTATGACTGCAGGGTCACGTATCCTGGTAGGTAACTGATTTCCAGTTACTTTTGTACATGAATGTGTGTTGTTTAGGGAGGAGTGAAAATACTTGAGTTTGGAGTAGAACATTTTACTTCTGAACAGATTCAAACAAAGAGCTTATGGGAAAAGGCATGTGCAGGTTATATTTAACATGTTTCTAGCTATAAACTACATTCATAAAGTGTCCTGAGTATCTGTATATGCTTAGAGAAATGTATTGAGAAAGTGAGTCTAATGGACATCAAGTTTTCTACCAGGCTTCTGGGTACCAAAGTAACTAAAGAGTCCCACAGGGTGAAATTAAGGAAAAAAGTGCTGGAGAGCCTCTTAGAATTATACATGGACAGCTAAGGGATCTGACAGACTCCAATAACCATAATATTTTGCACTTCCACTGCACCTTCCATCAGAGCTCTCCAAGTACTTTAAAACCAGCCATTAGTTAAGGCTTACAGACTTTGCCAGGCAAGGCTCATTAACACCATTTTAAAGCTGGTGAACTGATTGCTGGAGTGTAATGCTGGAAATCAGTCCTGTTTTCCTCTGCCCACCCTGACCTCCAAGAAGTGGACGTTGGTTCTGCTGTTTGCTGGGAAGTTGAGGTTTGCCAAGAAGCTTGATCTTCTGAACTACAGCAGGAAATCTAGAAGTTAAAATTTATTTTTAATATTGCAAACCAATATTAGAATGTCAAATGCAGACAGATCAATCTGATTGTTTAAAATCTCTTGCATTGTCTGTATGCTGAGCAGAAAGAAAGATCTTTGCAAATGCAGTCCCAAACAGGGATTATGGGGAACAGAACTGGTTGCTTCTGCTCACATTAATACAGTTGCTTGAGAAATCTGTTGAGTAACCTGCTTGATGAGAGGTCCTTTATTCCTCAGTTATACTTACGTAATACCTGCTACTTACACTCATGTCATGCATCTGGAGGAAAGATGCCTGCACCACAGACCAGCAGTGGATGAATGAGAGGCTAGTTGACTCCAGGCATTCCTCCAGATTCCCCGACATCTCAAGAAGGAATCTTTTGATAATTTCCCAAACCATGATGTGCCAGGAAAGTCAGGAGCTATCCTTATGCTGTATGAGAACAATTCAGAGGGTGCTATAAATACATTCTGCATTTTCTTAACATTTAAATGCAGCTTTCTGGTATGCTATTTGCTTTTTGGAGTCCAATTTAGGATAGTTTTTTCCCTATTTTGCTCTTTCCTTTTCAAAAAAATGAAAAAAAACCCAAACCCAAACCAAACCAAAAAACCCCAACCAAACAAAAACTAAAAAAAAAAAAAAAGGGAAACAAAAAATAAAAGAAGAATATAAACACCTCCCCAAAACGGTGCACTCTGAGGCCCAGTCACAGTCCTAGTTGCACATAGGCTTCAGAGGGGATCACTGTCTGCCTTCTAGCCAGTCTATACTAGGAGAGGGCTTGTGGTTTTCTAGTTAAGAGTTCTTTCCAGAGTCAGCACCAGGAACTCTAGCAGGTTGCTTTTGCTGGCTGTGACAAGAGCTCAGGCCCTGTCAGTGAGTGAGATGAAGACCAACTCTCATGAGAAGAGACCACAGTCTGACAAGCCAGTCTCCTGCCAGCTCTTTGTCGTGGTGCTACTTGTGGTCTATGACACCCTGGCCTTGGGGCCCAGCCTTCAGACACAGGCCCATGTGGAGGAAAAGCACCAGGACTCTGGCACACATCACCATCTGGGTTTGATGAAAACAACTTACAGGCAAGGCCACCCATTAAGCATTGGGCACCAGCACCACCCTTTCCCCAGCTATTCCGTCCTACACGGACCCTCAGCTGGCAGGCAGGACCCCCATGCCAGTGAGGATGCATCCTGGCTGTCCTGTTTCAATCTGGGGAAAGAGGTGGAAGGCAGCTGGGAGAAGGAGCACATTTGGGGGTTGCTGGGTGGAACATGGGAACTGCCAGCAACTTCCAGCCCTTTCCCACATAACTGCTCCCTGCTGTGTACCACCCACAGGCTGCACGGTAGTCGCAGTTTCCCATGCCCAGAACTGCCACCACTGTGTCGCCACTTGGCTGTCCCCAGCCCTGAGTGATGCTCACAGTGGCAGCGGTGACTTCCACCATATGCAGGTCTCCCTGACATTTCTGACGGGCGTCCATAGCCTGCCACAGACCTGGCACCAGTCCTACACTCAGGAGACTGCACAGTGAACAGGCACAAGGGTTTGGAAGAAAGTCTATAGGAGAGACTCAGATTTCCAAGTTCTGAAATATATTGAAGGATCACAAAGTCCATAGGTAACTTTTCCTAAGAAGGGGAAATACAAGTCATGCTCATCAGGGTAGTGTCAATAAGGCTCAAGTCTCTTGGTGCCCACCCTACAATTGTTTATAAACCTGGATGTCTTTTGAAAGGAAAAGACACACTAGTAATGCAGGAAAGGAGGTGAACCTTTTGGATTCTAGCATGTGTTGATTTTACCTTTTTGCCATGTTCTTTTAGCCCTTTCTGTTTCATCTTATCATTCCTCTGTCTTATTTTCATTTATTATCTATGTATCTGAGTGTGTCTATGTTATCCTGTTGTAAGTTTCAGCAGACATACTTTAATTATTGCCAAATTTTGATGAGGAGAGTTTCACTGTGTATGTTCTACCCCTGACTCCGAATGTTTGGGATCAGAAACTTGATGGAATATCATATTTGGGAAAGAAAAAAAAAAGAAAAAAAAAGAGACTGAAGCCTGAACTTTGATTTTGCTTACATCAGAGAATACAGTGAAATTATTTTTGATTTCTGTGTAACTGAGATCAGACTTTGGCTGTGGCTATGTATTCTGTCAAAGGCAGAAGGTCACAGTCACCTTTGGGATAATGATTAATTATAACCATGAGGCTGTCTTTCCTGCGCAGGTGGTGCAATGTCATATTATGTGTTAATTCTCCCCAAGTATCCAACTTACTAGATCTGCAAACTTCACAGTCTTTATGAAGTGTTCTGTAGTGAGGAAGAAATTAATGACCAAAACCAGCAATAAGCCACAGAAGTCAAGTCCAGACTGGATCAGTGTAAGAACTGTGGCTGAGCAGGAAGGTATGGTTATAAGGTTTCAGCTCGTCTAATTATTGTGGAGAAGAAAAGGATTGAGGGAAGATGTTTGTCACCTGCAAGTGTCTGCACCGATTTAGGTAGGGTCCAGTGGGAGTACTCACAAATGTAAAAAAGAAATTGGACTATTCCCTACGCATGCATACAGGATTACAGAGAACAGCAGGAATAGCATTTACAGAATCCTCCTGACCTTGAATTCACCTCATCCTTTTTCAGTACATAAACTACTGTAAATATCAGATGTGACATACTGCAGTTTGATGCAAGCCAGTACAAAATTGAATTTAAAGAAACATCTCCTCTTTTAACAACTGGATAGAATCAAAGATGACTCCACTTCCACTGTTTCTTGCATGCACCAGATATTTGGTTCTACAAAGTCTCCGTTACTACGAGAAACACAACATATATTTTTGTGGTAATGACAAAGAGAAGAAAAGGATTGCACTCTACTGAAGCATAGAGATGGTTCATTTTTATCCTGGTAATACAATTCACCTCCATATGAACAGGAAACTGAAGCTGAATATTATTTTAAAAGGTGGTGGGAGGTACATTAAAAGTAAAAAGGCAGCCTTCCTGATTTCTGCCCCATTTTCTTACTGAAGAAAGGAGTGGAAGATGAGGTTCCCATGGTGTATTAGAAGGCAGGCCGGACCAGTGAACATCTCCGCTGACACTACTTGCAAGAATATAGACACAGACTTCTAAAAACACTGAGCACATATAGTGTAACCCCTGAATGTGGCTTTGAAGAAGAGCATGCTAGATACTGGATGATTATCTAGATAGAAGTAGTGACTGCTAAGATAGTGCATTAGTAGCAATTTCCAGCAGTCCTCCTGTATTTTCTTCCTCTGCAGTTCTCAGGATGCCAGGAAGAGCAGCTGCAGCTGTTGTGGGCAGGTATGTGTTAACCAACTTCACTTCTGAGACCTGTCCCCAGTTTTCAACAGAGAGAATGGCCAGCCTCTGTCTCCATGCCAGAGTCTCCTCTAGGGGAATGCTATTTCTCTTATTCACCAGGTGTCCAAAGAACTAACACCTTCCTGATCTGCTGCATGAACCTTGTCCGGATGCTAAAACCAAAATGTCAGTGTCAGTTGGGGTTTTTTTCTCACCATACACATCAGTCAGGCTCTGTCTCAAATAGTCAGACACTCTCCATGCACTCTTGTGATGGCCCAGCATTGGAACAGCCTTCAGGTCAGATTTCTGAGTTGGAGACAAAAAAAAGGCTATAAAATTTGAAAGTGATTCAAAAAAACCCCTAATAAATATTCTAAAATAAAATGCATCCTCTTTCTCCACATGAATGTTGACTATACGTGACCCAACCAGTGAAAAATATATTTGAGAACCAAACCTGTCCTCTGATGTGGATACGAATACTTCTAAGTCCATCACAAGAGTTCCTAAGGAAAGAACATGTCCACAAATATAATAGGCAATGTCAGGGTTTTACAAGTGATAGCTAGTTAAATATTTTGCAAAGGATCAACAAAAAAGGAGACTGGATATTAAGAATACTGAATTACCAGTTAGCTTTTGCCAAATGCTTGCCTTTTATCTTTGTCTATATCACAAGCTCTCAATTCCAATCTCTGTATCTATAAAATGTTCTATGAACAATAATATTTTTAAAAGTGCAGATACTATGTATCACTAATGTAATCAGTATCTGCCAGGTATATGGAAAACTTTACATTAAATACTTTTTAGTTCACAAAAGTATTATTTTCTGTTCTCTATCTCACACCTGAAAAATATTTTTAATTTAGTTATACAACTTATTTCTCTAAAATGTATATTTTTATTAATCAATAGTTACTAAAAGCCAGTAAATACCTAAAGAGAAAATCACCCAATTTCCAGACTTAAAAGATATATCCCTACAAGCCAACACACAACAGAAGTGTGCCTCTGTGTGTTTGTGTGTAAGAAAATTAGGCATGGAACAGGAAGAACCGAAGATTACTTCAGAAATTACCAAGAGATAAAAAGTGTATGGTAGGCTTTTTTGTTTCAGCATCTCCAAAGCTGTTTATTGCACAGTTAATCTACTACATTTTCACAAAGTATGAAATGTGCTCACAATTATGGTTACAACACAAATGTGTCATTGTTTAAAAGTTGATACACAGTATCAGGAAACACCACAAGGATGGATTTTATCAAGAAACAAGGACTGGGCGAACCTGGCACGTTGAAAGGTATCAGTAGCCAAAAGATTATCATTCCCTGGTGGATTCATTTTTACAATACCAGCTCCATTTTATTTTTGCTCTGTTGGAACACGAGCTATATGCTCTTGCTGGAAAAGGATACTCTAGTTTAAAAACAAGGACAAAATCTCCAAGCAGCAAAATACTGTTTGCTGATGTTTGGAGCACTCCAGGAGGATCTGATGTTGCCTCTGTCACTGATGTGCCATGTAACTTTACAGAGATGTAGTGCTTCAGTTTCTGAGTGGGATAATGCTACTTAGCCTTCCCAGTGATGTTATTTCACGGTCTCAGGCATGTACTTTAATGAGGGGATTATAGAAGTTCAGTTTACAGTGCTGCTGTTGTTAGTCACAAAGCATAACAAACTAAAGTCCAGCTGCTTTCTAGGGCCACTGAAATGACCTTTTCCATTCTTTAGGTCCTTGGATTTTATCTTTGTATCTATTGTGCCTTTGGGTAAATTTGTGTAAAGTCTTTGTAGCCAAAAAAAAAAAAAGGAAAAAAGCAAATTAAAAAACCCACCCTAAAGCTAAAAGCCTGACCCAGAAAGCCAATAAAAAACTGCCATTGATTTTGTTGCAGGCAAAATATTCTGGAGCATTTACTTGATATAATTCTTTATATGAGAAGAACTGTTAATTGATTATCCTGCAAATGTTAAAATAATATTCTGTGTTTCTATCAGCGAAGTAGCCATTATTTTCTTCTGTGGCATGGAGTTACAAAACAGTCTTGGCTCATTATACACCAATAAAAAGTTATTAAGTGTTAGCAATAAATGCTTAAGTGAAGCAACCCTAGATTTGCAGAACGATACCCATAATCTGTGTTTTGAAAGCTCAAATTCTGTTTTTTTCCTGTAGACCTAAATTTCTCACCATATAATTTCAACCGGCCTTTTAAAAATTGCTGTAATTATCTTACCTTTAAAAGACAATTTATTTAGATGGATGGCGTGATGTAAAATTTTTTTGCTTAAATGAATGCTTTGTTCCTTTAAGCCACAAAGTCAAATCCTAGCAGCATCAATTCACCTTTGCTTTTCAAATCAAATCAAATTTAATGCCTTTTCTCTGTTAGAAAGCAATGAGTTATATTAATCTCTGGCATTTTATGCAAGAGATTTTTCAGTAACTTTGAGTGCTTTTCATTTCTTCTCTTTATTGCCTAATGTACTTCACATGCGTTAGTTTTCTCTCCTTCATGGCAGAGGAATAAAACAACTGGAGATGTTGCACAGTTTTAATTCCCCAAAGTGCTTTGTAACAAAGCACTAATAAAAGAGTCACTGCATGTGAAATAAATGTAAAAGATTGGTCTGTATAAAAATTGTTTTGTGGCACAATAAGATGCTTCAAAAAGAATATTTTTAAAAGGCAAAACAAGAAGAGAGGTGGTGAAAGATTATCTCATCATTCTCTCAATGCTCTAGTGCCCTGTATAACTCATGCCAGGCTTTTTATATACAGTTCTGATATCATCATTTTTATTAGGTTTTTTAATATTCCTAATTTACCAGTCCATATAGGAACTGTATTCATTAAAGGCTTGGAAAAGGCTTGTTTTCTTTTTATGCTTTATACAGTGCTTATGCTATCCTGAACTGTTTCTCCAAAACATACTTGTTTCCAAAGGATAATGGCACTTGGCCTTTCCCTCAGTGAAGTGGGCAAACTAAACAACATCATTTTTCAAGAAGCAAACGAAACAACAACTAAACAAAATCTATACATTATGTGGAAAGTACCTGATTTCACTATTCGGTCATCCAGACAATGTATCTTCTAATTTGAAGCTATGCCCACTGAGACCTCAGTTCTACAGTGCAACCCATAAGGAAACATCATCACAGCAGAAGTCATAACATCCTTTTTCTCTATATGCAGCATTGTCCTTCTACATTAGTCTGTCACATTTGAAACATTTCATTTACAGTACATGAATAAACAGTTTTGTAATTGTGACTAATATCTGCATGTTGAAAAGTTTCAATAACAATGATATGGACAATTATTCACAAAGATAAATTAAGGGTTTTTTCATCTGCATTTTGAAACTATTTCCAAGATTGCTAGATGAGAAATTATATTGTTGCCATTACTCTCATTTAAGCTGCAAGACATATGCAGTTACCTTTAACCCAGCTAGTGGCTTCTTCTGGAGTGACAACGGCATTTTGTGTGAACAGTCAGACTTACTGTACAAGACAGTAAAACCTGTCCTGCAGCTTCTTTGTGTCAAAATACTGACACAAAATAGCTCTAAAGCTGCTGTAGATTATTACAGAAGCCCAGACTCTAGTAGTTCAGAATGACAGTCAAGACCTGATGTCATCACAGCCTGAATGGGCCTAAAATAAAAATATAAGAACAAAAAAATGGCAAACATATTTTGAGTTTCCTTGGAAAGAAACCCTTCATACTTGGTGTTTAATATTTCAGAGTGTGTTTTGTGATTAAAACCAAACCAACCAAAACCCACACTTGTCAGAAACAATGTACTTTCATTTTAGAGTACTTCTAAAAAATAATAAAACAGGAAAAGATACGTCAGGCTGGGCTGTCTGACAGCATCCCTTTTTCACGGCAGTACAGTTACCAGAAAATCCACCAAGACTTGGCAACTCCAAATTCACTCATGTCATCTGCCTGCGGGGATGGAAACGGTTCCTGTTAGTGTATTCCAGCCACCATGCAATCCAATACCTGGGAAGGCTGGAACCAGGTTTGTGATCAGTTTCATTTCCACTTTAAAGTATAAAGCAGAAAATAGTTGTTGGAAAACAAAAGTTCTTCCTCCCAAGAGAATGTCAAAAACATTTATCAATGCAAAGAGCATCTGCTTCCTCCTTTGCCAAGGAAGCATTTCATACAACATGAATTATCTCTCTTCAGAGCAGAGGAACTTTCTTGTTTGTCTAATCCTTTCTGAAGTGGCTCCAAATTCAAATCTATTTGCTGCCTGAATAGTGTTAAGCTGAACTTGTCCATCATTTCAGGAAGGGCTGTATCATACTTGAGGGAAATGGATGGCACTACTTACTTAGGTGCCACACCATTTAAAATGTGACAGTGCAACCACTGAAGAAAACTCCAGAGTAGGGAACGAATGATGGGTACAAAAATAGTTTGCTTTTTGTTTTTCTGATTTTGCACGACTGCAGACATAGTTAAAAAACCTGTGATTTTCCTCTTTCATTATTATATAATTAAATATGCACTGAATAGATAAAATGGATGTTTAAAATGTCAAGGTCCATCTTTTCCTTCATTTCCTGAGTTCAGGGCTCCAGTAAGTTCTAACATTAAGAGCCAGAACATCAGCTCAGCGCTCCTTCCTCTCAACAAAAACGAAACTGGTTAGGGTCCTGATTAAGCCCTGCCTGCCAGTCTGGGAGGTTGTCTCACACCATGATTAGTGGGGCAGCTGAAGGTGTGGCTGACAGACACAAGAACACAGCACAGAGGTTCAGGGCGGAGGAGCAGTCAGAGTGTCAGAAAGAGCTGCACTGAGGATCCTGAGCCCTCATTAAGCTGAGGGGCACAATGAGTACCGTCCACCCTTCCGTCCTCACAGCTGTATCTGAACAGACCAAGAAGCCAGAACAAGTCTTCCTTGTGGCCTCCCACACATGGTTTTAGGAGATAAGGAATCTCAAGGTGAAGGAAACTCTCTAGGTACCAGCAGGAATTTGTTGCTCTTGTTGCATGCTTCCAATACCATCTGTCTGATACATCTCATAATTAACATAGTTTTTCCTTACTTTTGAACATTACAGATACAGTAAAAAAAGACAACTCTTACTGTCCTTGTGTAACTCCCCAAATCCAAAAGGATCAGTTATATACGTAGGAAGCAAAGCCTCTACCATTGGCACTGTATTGTGCCAGCAGACTCTGGCTCTGATACATTAGAATCTGATATATCTGTGGGGCCATTAGCAGTGAGTGAGGCCTCTATGAGGCATTGCTTCTGATATTATATCATACTCTCCAGATATGATATCATGAGAGCACTGTCAGTGTGGCGCTGTGATGCAGTATGTCACTGAATTTTTTCCATTATGTAGCTGTAACTGTCACAAGAAATAGCTTAGCAGGGGTGGTATGTGAGTGCATGCAGCTTTTGTGCAGGGGAAGTTGTTTAAAGTAGTGAAAAGCATATTTCTGTAGGAAGAACTAAGGGAGTTGGTCTGCTTTCTTTTATTGTTGCCAATGGCAGCTTCTTTAATCCAAAGAGATTAAAATACTCTCTTAAGTGCTTGCAAAACCCTGGAATGTGTGGTTTACAGCAGTATTAAGAGCTGATCTATAATTACAAATAAACATGGCACTAGTAATTTATTTGGTAAGCTCCTGAAATGCTGACTATTTCATTCCTTCTTATAGATTGAACTTAGGCTGTACAAAAGCAGGCAAAGGCGGAGGTCATGGTTTCCCCCCACCTCCCCTTCCCCCAGGAACTCAAACAAAGTGTGTTATTTATGGATGCAGTCTGGATTTGAATGTTTCCTTTCCTTCAGAACCCATGGCACCAAGGCATCCCTGGCTCTGTCTAACTCAAATTGATGCAAATCAGTTGTTTTTTATGTGATACCCTTATTGATGGGGATTATCCACTTTATAAATGGTCTCTGCAGATAAAGTAAGAGATCAACAAAGAAACTTTACAATGATTTGGAGTAGCTTATTGACACCACCTTGTTGTACAAGCCTTTTTGTAGAAAGCCTTGCCACCTTTGAAAACATCAGAAAATTCCAGACCCTGGTTGTTTTCCCTGTGCCACATGAAAAGACTTTGGCAGAGACTAGCTGTCAGAGAATGCAAGCCTTTGCCCTTACAGTTTGATGTACTTGTTCAGTCAGTCTTGTAAGCCTGAAATGTACCCATCATCTATGACCAGAGAACTAGGTCTCAAAATATGGCTCAAAGAGTAAAACTGGGAATTCTGTCTTATATGGATGAACTGGTGACAGATTTTTTGGCTATTGCTGTAAGATTTACAAGTCACCTCTTCAGTTTTTTTGAAATAATCAATTTTTCAGTAGTATATCAACCATTAAGAAGTGAAATCCAATGTTATTTTCATCTCATATGTTGACCCACTTACTTAAAAAATCACATATTCAGAACTGGAATATCTGAAAATAAGTGTTATGAGAAGAGGAGAAAACTAAGCTGGCAGGGCAGCCTTGTGCAAAGATTTTATTTTTATTTTTTTTTTACTGCAATGTTTTTTGCTTTTACACAAGAAGAGTAAATACAATTATTGTTACTCTATGATAAGCTGAAATACTTGAAGACCCTAATGGCACACTGAAACTGCCCACTGCAATGCTAAGATATCGTAGCTTAAGCCATCTTCTTGTAGCCTGTCATATAGGCATGCTCTCAAACTCAGAAATTTAGTCCTACATATTCATTTGGTATCTTTAAGAAACTGCAAGTAGTTCCATCACAGATTTTTACATAGAGAGTTTTTATAGGGAAATTTACAGTTACCAAAAAAAATAGCTCAATTGAGTGGTTATTTGTTATAAATAAATAACGGAGAGTGTCCAGCAGCAGCAGAAGACAAGTTTCATTATCTTTTCTTCATGGATATAAAGGGGGTAGCATGAAAATTTTTACAGGAAAATAAAACCACATTAAATTTGCAGTCGTAAATGGGGAAGCAACACGAGAGAT
>VWZG01006187.1:32276-45123 GCA_013396735.1 Grallaria varia | reverse complement strand
AGGATTGTTTTAACTTAGTTGATCCCCTTCTCTTCATTGTGGGTTTAGTGGCAGTGTGCGGTTTACTCTGAAAAGCAATGTCAAAAGAACAAACAAAATAACCACTAGCAGCATCAATTTATCTTGAGACATTGAATTGGTCCCATGTACACCATTGAAATTGGAGCTTGATTACTGTGTCTTTCATCCGCACACACAGACACACCTGAAAAGAAAAAGTCTTTCATTATCGTAAAGCATGAAAATATTCCAAAATGGTGAGCTAAAATTCATGAACTGCAGATGGCAGATGAAGGGAACTCAAAGAAACTTTCTATTGTTTTTGTATACTTACTTTTTTCTTGAAATCTTAAAAATAGTGAGGCTTCTGTAACCAAGCATAACTTCGACCTTAAACCTTCATACACTTACCTAATGGGATAGTTCTTCAGTGTATTATGGTTTCACAATATACGTAAAACCTTTTGTATTCCTGACGACTTATGCTGGATATCTAGCTTGACTCTAACTCAGAGAGAAATGGTGATGTGGACAGAGCTTTCCAATTAACATTTTTATCAATATTCATATGATGAATTTGCCTTGTTGTTGTGGATGGAATAGTTGAAGCAGGTTAGATATTAAATTAATTCCACTGCAAGATGCTCAGCAAACACTCTATGCTTTCCTAACACATTTAGCCTGAGCCATTCTGCAATTATAATGAAGTAGAGATTCAACTCTAAGTAGCCTGTGTATGTTGTCATTTCTTACCATAGTGATGCTGACCACAAGGGAAAATGCAGGATAGATATGGAGGGAAAGTCTGGAAATGCAGGATTCCACAAATTATCTATCAAAATGCAAGGAGCTAAAGTAGAAGGTGGAGGATACAAGATGAGTAATGAATAGACTGTGTCTACCCTAGGAAAATTAGGTGTGGCAAGTAAATTTTCATTTCATTTGGAGAACTACCTGTGTAGTTATGTTCAGGATTTTGGATCAGATGAGGTTATTTTTTTTTCATTTGCTTTTTTCCTGGTAATATTGTTTTTGAGGTTTTTTTCAATTACATACAAGAGAATGATGGAGGCAGTGGGGTGAGGAAAGGGGGAAAAAAAGGGGGGAGAAAAAAAGGAAGCAAATAAAGCAAACAGAAGGGATATGTCAAGTCAAGGATATGAAATCTAAAATAGCAGCTGGGTGAGACAACGTTTGGCAAGGAGAAGAACAATGTCAGAGACATGCATCTGACTGCTGGGTCAGGATTACTTCATATTCAACTGCATGAACTGTTTTTCTTTTTCTCTTAAGTCAATAAGGCATTGAAAAGCCATCCAGCAGTGCAGGGACATGTGCTATTTCTATGCATGTTGTATTTCTCTGTGACAGAGAAGATGATTAATAACAATCTGACCCTGGCAACAGTTTTGGATTTTCATGTAGAGAACAAACAATAAAACATGTGAAAGAATTCTTCTATCTTCTAAGTGTCAGTAGGGCACCTGCATAGTCACTACCCCCAGTTATTGCCAACTAAAGAACAATACCCTGTGTCCTGGAGTACATCAGAAACAGTATTTCCAGATGGCTGATGGAGGGGATTGTCCCACTCTGCTCTGTGCTGGAGCGGCCTCACCTTGAATATTGTGTGCAGTTTTGGGCACCGCAATATAAAAGGGACCTAGAAAGCACTAGAAAGCATCCAAAGGAGAGCTCCAAAAGTGATGAAGGATCTTGACGGGAAGCCATATGAGGTGCAGCTGAGGGCACTTGGCAGCAGGGAAGAAGAGGAGACTGAGGAGAGACTTCATTGCAGTTACAACTTCCTTGTGAGGGGAAGGGGAGGGGCAGGCACTGATCTCTTCTCTGTGGTGACCAGGGACAGGATTTGAGAAAATGGCATGAATCTATGAGTCACGGGAGGTTTAGGTTGGATATCAGGAAAAGGTTCTTCACCCAAGTGGTTGGGAATTGGAACAGGCTCCCCAGGGAAATGGATACAGCACCAAGACTGTCTGAGTTAGATGTTCTTGTGCAACGCTCTCAGACACATAGTGCCATTCTTGGGGGTATCCTGTGCAAGGCCAGGAGTTGGACTCAATAAACCTTGCAGATTCCTTTCAACTCACGATGTTATATGATTCTATGAATACATTTCATAATTACTCTGCATGGTCTGAAATTCCTCTAAGGTATATCTATTGAGATTAAGACCACTCTGACCTACTTTCTCTCTGAATCTATTGACTATACTCCCAACTTTCTTACATGCCATAATCAAATTCTCACACCGGACACAGTAAAACCCTTTCCTTGAATATTTGCTCTTTCTGTAATTGTGCTTTCCTTTCCCCACTTTCAAGATTCTCTCCACTGTCATGTTTTAATTTAGGATTGGAAAAAAAATTGTGAAGCCGGTCTCTAATCTTAAAAGGTACAGCGACTGCAAATTGCACACCTTTCCTTAAACTGGGTGACTTCAAAGGGACATGTGGGAATTCTGGCACCCTGTGGTGGGTCTGGCTGAGCCAGAATTTGTTTCCCTGTAGGAGCCCTCACAGTGCTGTGCTCTGCATTGGTGTCGATAACACACCCATGTTTTGGCTACCACTGAGCACAGCACTGTTCAGTCAAGGGCAAGATCCTGGGAGGGGGCACAAGTAGGCCAGATGACCCACACTGACCAAGGGGATATTCCATACCGTATGATGTCAACCCAGATATAAAAGCTGGGGCAAGAAGCAGGAAGGGCAGGCACTCATTGTCTCTGATGGCTGCCTACTGACATCTGACACACGTGTAGGGGCCCTGCTTCCCAGAGACGTGGCCGACCATCACTGCACATGGGAAGTAGAGATTAATTGCTGTTTCTGCCTTGCGTACGCGCACCCTGCTTTCGCTTTTTCTATTTGTGTAAATATACACCTGCCTTATCACAACCCACAATTTGTGCTTGTTCTTTTGTTTCCACCCTTATTCTCTCCCCTGTCCAGCCGGGAAGGGGAGTGATAGAGCGGCTGGGTGGGCACCTGGCATTCAGCCAAGGTGAGCGCACCACACACCCCTTAGTGACAGATCACAATTACTCTTGTTTTATCTATTTTATGCTTGAAGTGCACAAATCCTTCTTAGCTAAGTCACAGTTACCTCCATGATTTCCAGTGCTTGAACTTACATTTTACTTTTGTTGATATCATCCTTAAGTGGAAGAACTAACCTCAGACTCTTAGGTCCGGTTCTAAACTTGTCTTTTTCATGGTTCATGTTTAGTAGTTATCTAAAGGCAGTAGGTGGCAAAAAACACCTTGGGTTTTTTGCCTGGCCAGAAGACAGCCTGTTTTGGCTGAGGGAGATCTGCCTAGGGTGACCCATGAGCCTATGAGCCTTCAGGTGATATATTATACCTGGCTTAGAACGAGGTCACAGAGGGTGAAGGACATGACAGCCTATTGCTGTACAAATCCTGATAGTACAGATACAGCATCTGACTGAGTAGGTTCCTTGGTTAAACTCCAAATTCTTGATGAAGGTGCTCTGACACTTTCAGTTTGGGCTTGGCAATCACACAAATGGGGTAGGGGGAGGAGGGCTGAATAGCTTGGTCCTCATGTTCATCCAATGCCAACTCCCAAACCATTTTAAGCATCCAAAAGGCATTTCTAAAGTATAGCAGCTGCTAGCAGCTCCAGAGGAACCGTCTGCCAGGTTTCCATATCCCAGTGCAGTCATGCCTAGATTATGCAGTTTCCAGTTCTTGCCCTGGGGAGATAGATTGTATGTAAGGAACCAACTAGATGCTAATATGAGGCTTCCTTGGAAATCAGGAAATTCTGTTCTAGTAGATGACAAATTTCAAGCCCCTTGGTAATCCTCTCAGATGGATAAGAGACCAGAAAGAGAAGACAAGATATACTTTCACGTCTTCATTTCCCAAGCTCTCAACAGGCTCAATATTCCACAGTTTTTCTCATTATGCAGGCACACCACAATAACAACAAATATCTAGAACAACAGAGTTGTCACTAAGCACAGAGGCTGGTACTTCCATGGTGGCCCATGAGTGGGGAACATGCTGCCAACAGAGATTCGAATAAATCTGTTTTCCTTCTGGAGAAAGAACAATTGGAACCTGTTTCTTTGCCATTTCAAATAACAATAATATATCAAAGGAAAAGACACAAAAAAAGAGGAATAGAAACAAAAACAGCTGGAGAAAAGAGAAAAATAATTCTAGTGTAGTACACAATAGTAGGAGGACAGATAGAAAGAAAACAGGAATACTACGTAAGATGTGCTATCATTGGCTACCGTTATCCTACTTATTGACCTATTGGAAGGAAGAAAATAAAAGATCAGAGTTGGAATGTCCATGGGTGTAAAATAACATCATTCTTCTTTGACTGGAAAAAGTTATGACAATTTAGAACAGCTGTTGTTTGGATTATATTGTTTTTAGGTTGGTTGGGGTTTTTTTTTTTTGGGGGGGTTGTTTGTTTGTTTGTTTCTTGGGTGTTTTTGGGGGTTTTTTGTGGGGGTGGTTTTCTGGTCTTATTTTTGTAAATCATACCAATGATCACGGAACAGAGGATGGACTGACAATATGAGCTGTGAATCCCATGGGACATGACTTGTTTCGAGTTTTCAAAGTCTTTTGAATGCTTAATATAATGGTATTTGAATAACTAACAAAGTTTTCTTTGGCAGAAACCCTATTTGGTATCAGAACAACTAAATGATGACTCCAAATGATAATTACCAAATTGTATTATTGCTGGTTCATAGTTGCATGCATGAGTGTTGGGAGAAGGAAAATTTCATTCTGTGCCATTGACCATGTCAGGAAAACTGGTATTCCAAGTTCAGAGGGTATTCTGAGTTCAGAGGGAATTAGTTTAGACTTCAGTTCAGCTTCTACTCTGAAAATATGCCTTCTTCCTCATGGAGAACAACATGTTGTTTCTTAATTAGATTTTGGTCTATTTTACCCACAGTCTGTATCTTCTTGTCAAAGATATTTACAAAGAGTACCACAGTCTAATACACCTTTATAATTGTAATTCTTTTATGAATTATTTATTGCAGACAATTAGGAGTATGTATTACTTAGTAGCAGTGGCAGAGTAGTACAAAAAAGAACATATATTGTTTCTTCTTTAGTTAGCAGTACTTCAAATAGCTATGTTCTAAAAATCAGAAATGGCAAAGAGATAGCTAATTACAACAAGGAAAGAAAACAAGAGTGAACTACAACATAGCAGAGCCAAGGGAAAAGGCTGTCTGAAAGAAGCTTGTTTGTAACTGCCTCTGTGCAAGCATAAGAAAAGCACACTTTCCGGTAATTCTGCCTGTCTACTCCACTCTGGTGAGACCCCACTTGGAGTGCTGCATCCAGCTCTGGGGTCCCCAGCACGTGAAGGACATAGATCTGCTGGAGCAAGACCAGAGGAGAGACACAAAGTTGGTCAAAGGGATAGAACACCTCTCCCATGAGGAAAGGCTGAGAGAATTGCGTTTCTTCAGCCTAGAAAAGAGAAGGCTTCAGGGTGATCTAATTGCGTCCTTCCCTTTCCCCAAGGGAGCCTTCAAGAAAGACGTAGAGGGATTTTTCACAAGTGCATGTAATGACAAGACATGGGGGAATGGCTTCAGATTGAAAGAGAATAGTTTAAATTAGTTATTACAAAGACATTCTTCACTGTTAGGGTGGTGAGGCATTAGAACAGGTTCCCAGAGAAGCTATGGAAGCCCTTATCCCTGGAAGCATTCAAGGCCAGGATGGATGGGACCCTGAGGAACCTGGTCTAGTGGAAGTTGTCCCTACCCATAGCAGGAACTAGATGATTTTTAAGGTCCCTTCCAACCCAGGCTATTTTATGGTTGTATGATTCTCAAAATGAAATCAGCCAGGTTAAGACAGCTTGAATATTCACAAAACAATTCCCTTTTTCCACCAGGAATATATAATAACACATAAGAATTTTTAAGTGTTAATTATGGTAAAGGAAAGCACAATTCTCCTGTGGTTTTCTTTGTTCACAGCACTATTTTACACAATGAAGTTCAGGCAGGTGGTTTTAGTAAGCTCTGGTAAACACAGATTTGCTAAATAAGGAGTCATGTGAATGGGAATTGGTTTTTTAAATGTGAACATTAATGTTCAGAAGCATCTTGTCAGCCACTGAGGATGTGAAAACCCTCAACATCTGATCACAAAAATGAGACTCCCTTTTCTGATGTTACACACAAACTGGCTTGCTTTCCAGGACGAAGTATCAGCTTTACTGGATGTAGCCTCCTGTTGACACACACCCACAAAATGTTTGTACTCAACTTCTATCCAACTGCCACATTCATTTGCTATCATCTGTTTCCATATATTGAAACTCTGTTATTATTTTTACCCAAAACAGTGCCTTTGATCAGGATAGGAGTCTTTCAAGAGGTTGTTTAAGAAGGTAAGAGTGGTCTGTAATAGTGTAGTGTGGTCACTGTTATCACCCTTACTCTTATAATAAGGAAAAGCAGACCACTCTTTACTCTTATTCATTAAGCTAAACCAGCAAATGAACACTGTCTTCTAAGTGATTCACAGAGAATTAAGATGGATAAAAAGCTGAAGTTTACTTCCAAGGAATGATTTCAGGGCTAGTTTTAGCTATCATTGTGTCAAGTTATTTTCATACAGATAGACATGCAGATAAATGTTTGTCTGTGTGGAACTGCAGGTGTGCCTGTGTCTAAGATCCAGGAAGACAAGGAAACAGGAAACAGTTACCTCTCTGACTGCTTGGGAACACCTTGTCTTGTCTCTGTGTCCCACCTCCACTGAGAATTATTGCAAAACTCTTCAGCAGAGAAGTAACAGGCCCCAATACACCGGTCATCTTCCAAAGCTGAAGCTTTTCTGCCCTAACTTTTTAATGGGAATTTGCTTTCCTTTTAGGCTTTTCTTACAGAGTCAGTTTATTTACAGGCTCTAGACTGTTTGTGGGGTTTTTTATACCATTAATTTAGCAATTACTTAGACATTGTTTGAAATGTCTAGCTTTGACCTAATTCAGGAAATGGAATTTTCTGCCAAGGGATGTACAGTAAGCATGGGTTTGAACTTTCTCAAAATAATGTTATTAATTGGAGCATCTTCAAAACAGTCAAATCAGTAGTGGTGTACTGGTCATAGCTGTAAAGTCTTTTATTAATTCACAGGGTTGCTGTGACCAGAATTCACTTCTAGCTCTTCCAGTGAGTATATGGTGGTACAGATTTTGCTTGAGGCTTATATGAAACATAATATTTTGTCTTAATCCAATTTAATGTGTTCCCCAGTCAGGATTTCCTCCAATGACTCATTCATACCCCTAATGAATTGAAAGGATATGTGTCAATTGACATTGTACTTAAAGTTCAAGGTTTTTGAATTTTTATCTTATCTCTGAATTAGCAGCATACAACATGTATATATTCCAATCACATAAAAAACCAACAATACCTTTTTTTAGTTGTTTTTCTTGTCTAATGAGATCACATCAGAGAAGGTAGGTCACATATACAGGATGGGAGAAGAGTGGAGTGTAACTTTGGACAGCCAACTGCATGTGTATTCCCAGTATAAAACAGTAGCCAAGTAATCCCAAAAGCAAGCTCGAACGCTGTAAGATAATGCAAAAACCAGCCAGGTTCAGCTGCTTTGTGGAATCTGCTTCTGTGCATACTCTCACCCTCTGAGGAGTGCAAGTTCATTTGCCCCTTAAACAGAAGCATTCCCTTAGCAAGTGATCTGACTTCATCATGGGAGCAAGAAGGAGCTACATCAGGACAATCATGGGGCAGAGGATGAAAGCCACTGCTTCAGTCTGTCTTACCTTGTGGCAACTTATGTTGCCATACTCATATACCACCATATTCAATGGTGGCATTTGTGCATAAAGCTCAGGAATAACAGAAAAAAAAAATAAGATTACCCTCTGCAATTTTTTTTAGGAGCTTTCCAATTTGCCAACATTAATGTTCAGGATGAAAATCTGTGATGTCAAATATTCACAGATTCAAAGTTGTAGGCTTGTATTATTGTCAAAACCTCAGGAAATTCAAAAAAATCCTTTATAATCTATAAAAAAAACTTGTGAAAATATGCTGGAAATACATGGATGGTAAGAAAATCTATGAGCATTGACAGCTTCTTATTTACAGCAAGCAAAGACAAAAGTAAAGCTAGGGTCAGAATTTCAAAAGTCAAGTAGCTGAATGAGAAGATGGACCAAATGTGTAATATAATAGTGAAGCTAAGGAACTACTACATCAATGTTGTTAGGAGGATAGTGATCAGGATTAAATCATTTTCTGAAAAACATTCCCTAGTTCAACCAGGAATTGTGGGGCTTTATGCCAGAAGTCAGAATAGCTGATTATGGTAATTGTCGCTGACCTTTTGATGCAGTAATGCCATGTACTAGCCTTCCAACCATATATAATATGTTCGGTTCTTCTGGACAGCTGTGCCAAATGTGTGAGCAGGACCTTGGATGTCACATTGTGAAATTCTCTGTGTGATTTATCTAACAGAATAGATCAAATAAATAAGCATTTAATAAAGCCCCGGCTTGAGTTTCCTCTCCCCTATGATCCTGCCAATAAATGTTCTTTTAAGATTGCACAAAATACCTTTCTGCCCAATCACAGAAACAAAGCCATATGCACTGAAAATTGGTTTTAAACTAATTATTTAGATTTTTGTAACCCCCACTCTTCTTATAGATGAGGATCTGATCTGCATTCTTTTCAAGGCAACCTCTTATTTTCTGAATTCTACTGGCTGCGGATTGGCCCACTGTTGGCTAATGGATCAGGTTCAGGCATTACAAACACCGCAAACAATGTACAAACAGAGCAAAAACCCAATTATTTTATTGCAGTCCCAGGCAAGTAGTCTCAAGTGTCCTTCAGATGCAGCAGTTTCATGAATCCGAGATGGCCAACTTACTTGTCAGCAGGTGTGTGGTACCATTTGTTGTAATCAAGGCAAAACAGTAAGTCATTACTTACAACAGTCTATGCAAGGTTGTCATCACTTTCTCAACCTAATAGAATTATGCCCAAGCCAGTATTTGGTATATTTATATGTGTTTTTAAGAGCTAAAATGGTTTTCCAAATTAAGCAAAATATTTGATATATTGAAGGTGGGAAAAATTAAGAACAATGGTTTTTGAAAGTTAGTTGCCAGACTGACTTGGTATGTGTCCCATTTATCTCCACTCAGAATGTGAAGGTGAAGACAGGAACAGTGCACCTGGATTGGACTTACTCTTTTGAAATGAGTACATAAATACTGTCATGTTCTAAAAATGGTGGTTGTTCTTACTGATCTGCAAAGCTAAATGTGTTTTCAATCTTTTTAATTTATTTTTTTTAGAGAGAACATCTAAGTGCCCCGAACTGCCTTGAATGAATATGAGTCATCATGGTTCATCATTTGACCGAGTTAAAGCTTGTTCTTTGTTATTTCAGGAGATATGCTTACACTGAAATTGCTAGATGTTACTTAATATGATACTGGTGATGTTCCTTGGTGGAGATATACGTCAGCAGCACTAGGTCACCATCTGGAAGTTCACAGGCTTCCTTTATATATTAATTACTTAAAATCCCTACAGTGTTACCAACTGTTTGAGTTACCTTACAACATTGATACCCAGCCTTGCTGCTCTGAAAAAAAAAAAGGCAACATACTGTATATTGCTGTAATCATCTCTTGTAGGCTTTTGCTGCCTCCTTTCTGTTCCTGTACATCACCTTTTCCATCACAAGACTGCTGCATGTTTCCATCATCATCACCATGGCTAGGCTTCACGAATGAAGATTTGGGAAGGGTTCTACCCACACTTGCTGCAAGTGCATTGATGGCTAAAAAGGCTGATGCGAGATAGGCAAGTCCGGTTGCAAAAGGCACGGCAGAAAGTCTCCATAGGCAATGTTGGTGAGGCACGGCTCTTTCTGCATTGTCTTTTCTCCTCGAGACTGATTCTGCGTGTGTTCTCAAAGGAAGCAGCAGCAGCGTTATGGATGGTGTGTCTCCATACATCCCGATTGGAGGCCAGAGTGGACCATTGATGGTAGTCAATATGGCCAAGGCTGAGACATCGTTTCAAGGAGTCCTTGTAACTCCTCTTTGGGCCTCCTCTCTTGCAGCAGCCAGTAAAAAGGCATCAGAGCTGGTCCTGCATAGGAATAGAGAATCTCCTGCAGAACGTGTTTCCGTGGGCTTTGCGCAGCAAGTAAAATGTGGTCATGTCTTCATAAGCAGTATTATCAAGCACCACACTTTTAAATCTGTTTCAAGTTCATTTCTTAGAAGAATTTCAAACGTAATAAAGATTTTTCTCTCGTTTTCATTAAAGTCAATGGATGTGATCACTGATGGATGCTGTGACTGCTGCTGACTGCCATGGGCCCTTGATGTGGGCCACAGAATTCAGTTTTCTAAGGGCTACTAGACCACAGATCAGGTTTTTTTCTCATGTGCATCCAACCATACACTGTGCAATTCTGACACAAATACCAGCCTTGGCTTTGTCCAGTAGAAATACTGAGGATCAACAAGCCACTAAATGATCCTGGAGAGATGTACTAGAAAAACAAAGGACAACACATTTTTTAATCACTTTTTTCCATTGGGAATAGGATTATCAATGAGAAGCTTTCTTAATATTTCAGCAAAGTGTTATATCTGCATGCTCAGCAAGAAAGAGCTAACATTCTGTAATTTTATTTTGGACAAAAAAAAAAAAAGATGGGTGCATATAACTGGCAGTAAAAATTCCATCCTGAAATCCTTAGAAGAACTGAAGTTGTATATCATAATATAGGCTTTTTTACAGTCATATAACCTAATCAGTGCTTCTTATTTGAACAATATTTCCAGCAAGGAGTTCAGAAGTAGATATATAAATAGGGTTATCAGTTCTAATTGAGATACTATCATATATAACACATAAAAAGACACTTGACAAGCTTTTATCTTACAAACTGTATTTGCATATGAATGGTATTTATAGACTCTAAATTAAAATAAGATTTTTTTGGTTTTGGTTTTTCATCAATGCTGTTTGTCAAGCAGGCCATACTCCCATATGACATTGTGCTCTGGAGCTGACCTGCATTCCTTTCAAACTATTTAATCACACACAGCTGACCAACATTCCTGTCTAAAACCACCAAATCAAACGCATTACAAATACTCTAAATGGTTACTTAATCTCCATATATGTAGAAGTGTGAAATGTGCGGTGTCTAAATATGCCCTTTCATAAAAGTGAGTGACATAAAAGCCGGAGACCTGTCCAAAGTATATCTTCCCCCCTTCCCCTCAATACACACAGACATTTTTAAGGTGGTTAAGACAGTATTGCTTCACATAGTTCAGGTTGCACATAAACATGAGAATCCATCACTCTAATTAATAGTCAAGCTTGTTTTTCACACATCTAAAAAAATGTAATTTAAGAAGAAAGAAATATAACAGCTTTCCACTTCTGAGCAAGTATGTAAAATAAGCTGCAAATTACTTGAAAATGCATGACGCTGCAGCACCCAGATAGCTCAAGTAACTCACCATGGAGGACTGTTCCTTTCATCTCCCCGTTGCTGGGTTCAGATGACAAGCTTCTCAACATTGTTACCATCTGATGACTCTCTGTCAGAATTAAGGAAAATAAGTTATTTTTTTTATGGCCATTAGCCACAATTTGATTAGCACTTCCACTAGAAATCCCACTAGGAAGAACAGAGACCCACTGAGTTGGAGACTAAACTGTTTTCCCCGTTTCCAGAGATACTCATCCAGAGCAGTGCTACATGCTGTCTGATGTGGTACCCACGGTATTGCTGAGTATGCCCTATGTGTTCTGCGGGCAGTAGTTTTCCAAAATGCCAAACTGGCATAAATTCACTTAAATTTCCTATATGCATCTCTCAGGCTTTTTTCAATGCCTGCTCATCAGAGAAAATGAAATCCAAGATGTACTGCGTTTGAAAGGTAAAAGTGCACAAAAGCAGGGGGAGGAGGAAATCTATGTAAAGGGATACACTTAAGAGACAGGATGGAAAACGTGCCTATGAAGAGGAAGGGAGGAGGAACCCCCAACACAACAGGCTAAATCACAAAGAGGAAAAGCAGCCAAAGGTTCCCTTTTCTGCTCTTCTCCTGCTGCCATCAGACGCCCGTGTGACAGGGTGTTACTCGGGCTAACCTCTTTGGAGGACTCCTTTCAGGACTCCCTTGCAGAGCCGGAGAGACAGCCGGCGGATTTCTGCGCGGCTCCCAGAGCACCTGCAGCGAATGAATGGATGCGGGAGCACCGCTGGCAGCTCCGGGGGCTGTGGGAGAAAACGCAGGTTTCTCGCCAAGGAAGGTGGGACCAGCTGGATGGGAAGGTGCTCGAGCGTGCCACCTCCTCCATCCTTACAAGCCAGAGAGAAGCGGAGAGGCTGTCCAGGTTTTATAGCAGACCAAAATAAAATAAAATAATTCTTAAAAAAAAAAAAAGGCAAACTGCCCCCAAACCCACCAAGTTTTATTTTAAACAGATGTGAACGGACCGTACTCGGCATTTTCAGGTTCCAGCTCTGCATTTCCGTGTGTTTTTAGGGCAGCACGGTGCCCCACGCCAACGTTTGGCACGACGGCGCAGCGCTGTCGGAGGCGGCGGTCACCGCTCGGCGCGCGCGGGGGACTCCCGGCGGGACAGGACAGGACGGGACGGGATGGGATGGGATGGAATGGGATGGGATGGGACGCGATCAGACGACACCACCGCACTCCCTCCCCAGCACGGCAGCCTCCGTAGCGCCGGGGTCCCCTGCAGCCCC
>VWZG01006187.1:15999-32170 GCA_013396735.1 Grallaria varia | reverse complement strand
GGTGCTGCCCCCGCTGGGCCGTCCCCGGGGGGCGCGGGAGCTGCGAGCGGGAGGCGGGAGGCGAGGAGGGGGCGAGCCCCGGCCAGCCCGCCCTGTGGAAGTGCTTTCCGCATGAAATCAGGGCGGAACGCGGGGGGCTTTGCCGGGGCCGAGCACATCCGTGATGTCAGCCCCGCGAAGTGCCGCCGCGCACCCTCGTAGCGCGGTGTGAGCCGCTGGCGCTCGGAGCCGGCGGAGATCTGCTGCTGCTCTGCTCGGAGACGGGAGCCCGGGCGGAGACCCAGCCGCCAGCACCCTTCTGTCCCGCCGGGCAAGCCGAAATCTGGAAGAAAATCAAGTAGGAGTTGCATGTTTGTAACTGTGGGGTAACAAATGCCGAGTTGTATGGTAGAAAAGCGGTGCCAAGGCTTATACTTGGGGGAGCCCAAGATCGTGGTTTTGCACCACAGAGATCAAACACTTTTCATGCTCGTATAAGTGTGCGGTTTTGTGTGAGCAAATGCAATTTATATGAAGAAGAGCTCGAGTATCAGGTCCTGCCGTTACTGGATACAAACGAGGTCCTAAACAGTCTCAGTCTTCATTGTCAGTGTTATCACCTGATGGCGCTTTCAATGGTCGGTTTAAAGCCGCATCTCCTTACAGAGATACTAGTCAGTCACAACTGCTTTTCAAAAAGTCCCACCACCCCAAATCCCACCAAAAAAACAGCTAGTGCCTGCACTTCCATGGAAAATCGTGGAAACATAGCCTCGTTTTACACTTCAGCAATCCAGCACCAAATGGTAACTGAAACAATTAAAAAATTGTTCTGAAGCAAATCACTTGACTGTTGGACCCTCTTGTGTTACTTAAACGACTGAAGAAAAGTATACAATCATAGCATTGGAAAATCAAAATCACTTTATGTCTTGTGTAAATAGCACTGATTCTGCAGCAAGGAGTTACATTGAATGATGTGTGTGTATTTAAGCCTCGTGCAGTGTGCTGTTGCAGACTTTTATAGTGTCCTGCGCTTACTGGATTTAGGAGTTATATGTACTGCATGTACTTCCAATGAGCCATAAAAAGCATGACCTATTGCCTTACTACCACCCATAAACATGAACTTCTTCAGCCTAAAATCCTCTGCAACTAGCTCATGGGTGAGCTCATGCCTGCTGAACTTTGTAAGCCAACTCTCCATTTGTACTGTCAAGCCTGCAAGTATGCTTGCTGCCATACTGGAGCCCTATTTTGAAGATTTTGCTGGAAACCTGGTTTCGAGAGCAGTCTTGGGGGGTTGCTCAAGACAGAGCGAGAAGTTCAAAGAGAGTGAGAAACACTTTTCATGTGAATAAAATAAGTAGAATTTGATGTGTGCAGTTGTCAAGAAGACACTTGCTTCATCACTGTAGTTACAGTTGGGAAATTGTAAAAAAAAGAAAAAAAAAAAAAGAAAAAAACTTTTCTTTTCGTTATTCCTTCAGTTATCATGGTGGTATAGTGCCCATGGCTGGTGTGAAAGGGCTTCCTTGTAAGGTGTGGTGTGTCTAGTTTCTGCATCTTTTTGTGTGTCAAAGACCTACTTACACAAACTGACTGTTCCACTCAGCGCAGTCACTGGCACTATCTTAAACTTGAAGTTCAGTGATTTTTCAGGTCTGTGTGATTTCTGGTCTGTGTCATTGATTCGGCATGCTGCAGAAAGCATATATGGCTTGTAGCTTGTTGAAGAAGTGGGTAGAAGAGAATTGCATCAGAGGATAGAATAGAATTACATCAGAGGACTGGCCCAGTGAAGAGTTACCTCCAGATCCAGAGAGCCTGTTAAAAAACCTCCTTTTTTTTGGAGTGAGCAGTCCAGTGTGGGCTAGTCAAAATTCTTCAAGTGGCATTTTGGCATAAGGAGAATGTTTCAGGCTCTATAGAAATTGTACGGAAGATAGTAGAAGTCCTATAGAAGATAGTAAAATATATTAGATAGAAGCTGCTCCTCTTCTTCATGTTTTTTTCTCTAATGACCGCTGCATGGCAAATAAATATGGCATGAGTTCTTTGGTGCCAGCTTCCAAGTTTACAAAGAGCTGCATGTTAAAAAAGGTAGACTTCTTGGGCAAGGTGACTGAGTGATACCTTTGGAGATTCTGTCCCTTCATGAAGTACTGTGAATAAGTGATAGGTCTCTCTTTTTTTCATGAATGTGAAACTGTGATCCCAAATATTATGTTTTTTGTAACCGTTTTTTGCCCAGACATCAGCAGAGCTTGAAAAACTAGTTAAGTGCCCTTCTGCTTCCCAATTGTCCAGTCTTCCTAGGAGCCTAAACCTGTTCCCATGTGGACTCCATAGGTGCAGGAAGTTTTCATCCCACACGCAAACGAGGTGGGATGCCACCCACACTGGTACAGCTCTCCTTCTCACAGCCTTCTTCCAGGGTTTCCCTGTTGTACCTACACCCACAGCAGCTTTGTTCTTCTTAGACACTTGTCTGGTTAGACCAGGAAGGGAAAAGTGTGACAGCCCTGCTGTGGCCACTGTCGTTTCTGGGCTCTGAAATGGAGACACGCGTGTAGCGCTGTCTCCATGTGTGACGAAATGCCAATAAGAAAGGGGAAGCACATAGCCAGAGGCAGCCTGGCAAGGGTTACTCTGCTGTCAGAGACAGCAGCACAAAAGCTGTGTTGGTAATAGTGCAGGGATTTTAGTACTTGTGACATCATTTGGTGTCATGTGTGCATGGAGTGGAGATGTTGCACCTCACAAGCACAAAGACCAGTGGTTCCAGGAGCCTTTGTGAGGTTCAGCAAATTACTTCCCTCATCTGGCTTTTAAATGTTTCAGCTGACTAGATGAGATGTGCAGCACATCATTATTTCCACCCTTGTCTGTCTGTGATTGCCTGCATGACGCTCCAGAAGAAACCCATGAATCATAAGCAAGGACGGGAAGAGAAGGGAACAATCACCCTTTTTATTTCAGTTTTACTAGGTTAAACCTGCATGTCTTTCAGGTTACAGTTGAAGGTAAAATGTCAGGAGGAGAATATTCTCATCCTTCCTTATGCAGCCATGACAATTAATGCCAAATAAAATAAAGAAATGTTTGGTTTTTTCAGGTGAAAGACTTTGTAAGGAGTCCATTTACCAATGCTTAACTCTGTGTTGCTTAGAAAATACAGTGGTTTTGTACAGTTGAAATATATATATTTATTGTCAAGATTAAAAGTATGTTAGAAAAAGTCAAGGAGTATTGGATTTTGGAAGTGCAAATAGCAGGTTTTCTCAACTGTTGTCAGAATAGGGCCAAAACTAAACTAAACTAAAGGAAACAGTGCTGAGATAATTGGCAAGAGGACATGGAGGAGTGTTGTGTCTGTGCTCCCTCTTTTTCTGGCAGATGTGTCTGTTTCTCAAAGGAGGCAGGGAAGATAGGCTTACATGGAGCAGGTGGATAGTAAACACAAGGGAGTTTCTCTTTAAATGCTAATGTGGTTCTGCAATAGATTTATATGCACGGTGGAACCATTGGAAACAAGAAAATAGAACGTATGCATTAGATACTTTATTGATTTAAGATCCTAAGAGAGTTTTAAGTGTGAGGACATTAAGTAATTAATTATTGTAGTAGAAATATCATCTGCCACTTACCTGTCTAAGGTGGAACTATGATTTCATCTTCTAAGATAAAGTTTCAAGTGATTCAGAGGTCTGAAGATCTTGGAGTTATCAAAGGGAAGTACAATTCAGTCACCATAGTTTGGCAGGCAGGGCAATCCTCCAATACGTGTATTTTCTTGTATGTTAAGGAGTGTTTGCAAAAGCTTGTTTTGAATATGAATGTGATTGATTTACACTTTATAAAGAATTATTGAACGATACTTGAAAATGTGTTTTTCCTTGTTAAAACACAGCATTAGATTTGTAATGTTTGCTGCCAGCATTTCCTTTTCACTTCCATTTCCTCCGCAGTTCTTGTTTGCAGTCAAACTGCTGGCATTATTTTTGTTTATACCAGAGAAAAAAGCATTGTCTTACTTATCTTTGAAACTCAATACAGTGTATTACATGACCTCTCCTTATATATAAATCCTCCTCCTCCTCCCCCCTTCTGCTTTATTGTTACTGTATCAGTCTGGAACTTTCCTTTTATACTGAAATTCTAATCAGGAACTTAGCACTTCCCTTCAACCTCCCCATTTTAGCCAACTTGTTTACATCTTTTGAGTAAAAATCTGGCCGTGCTGCATAGCTTTCTTGGAAAAGGCTGCCCAGAGAGGTTGTGAAGTCTTCTTCCTGGACTCAAAACCAGCCTGTGCAATCTGCTCGGGGTGAACCTACTTCACCACAGGGATTTGATTCAATGGTCTCCAAATGTCCCTTCCAACCCCATCTATTCTGTGATTCTGTGATGTGCATGACAGAGACATGTGCATGAATGTGATTTGAAGCTGTAGTGTTCTGCTGGTTATCCATCTATTTTGTTCTCTTGCAGAATCTGGCAATACTGACTAGCCTTTTTTTTTTTTTTTTAATTAGGAAATACTTTAACTGTTCAGACTAACAACATATAGCTGTTACCAGGCTTATATGTGCATATACATAAATACAGCTGTAAATATTCTGCCTTTTATATGTTATTCCATCGGTTCCAGTTGAGTCACAGTAGTAAATTTATGAAGAGCCCAAGAGTTGCTTTTGAATTGACTCAAGATTTTAAATGTTGAAGGTACCCATGGAATATTTGTAAGAGCTGTCTCCAAGATGATTTTAAAAGCAAATAAAAAACACCAAACAAAATGAAGCAAAATATATCTGGGAAATACAGTGCACACAGATGCAGAAGAGTGCTAGTAAACTAAATAAGCTGTGTCACATTCCCTGACCCACACTTCTACTGTGCTAAGTGTACTCATTTCTCCTCTTTATACATGCAAAAACTCTTAAGGTATGTGTCCGAATTGTTAATTTCTGGGATAGTATCATTTTGCAAACTCATGTGTTGTACACTGAATAAAGCACAATATTTGTGCTTGTTGCTAGGACATGGGCAAAAATTTACCTTGAATCACCAGGAAATTGAGTTATACTTACATCATTAATTAGTTGCTTTTCATTAACACTGAAACTCTTGTCAGGCTTGGTGCTGTGACCATTTCCCTGGGTGAAGAGCTGTCACTCTCTGGATGAAGATCCTTTTTTCTAATAGCCAATCTAAACCTTCCCCGACATAGCTTTATGCAGTTCCCTTCGGTCTGGTCACCACAGAAGAGATCAGTGTCTGCCCCTCCTTTTCCCCCCACAAGGAAGTTGTCTCCCCTCAGTCTCCTCCAGATTGAACAGGCTGAGTGACCTCAGTCACTCCTCATATGGCTTCCCCTCTAGGCCCTTCACTAGCTTCCTAGCCCTCCTTTGGGCACTCTCTAGTAGCTTTAGATACCAGAATGGCACATGACTTGAGATGAAGCTGCACCAGTGCAGAGCAGAGTGGGAAAGTTGCCTCCCTTGTCTAGCTGGTGATGCTATGCCTGATGCATCTTAGGACATGGGGTGTTGTTCTTTCAGTGGCAAGAACTGAGTGTGGTGCTCATGTAGGTGTCAAACTGACATTTTTAATTTAGAGGAATTCTTCCTTGTACTTGGTGCACCCCAGGATAGAGTTGATCCTTTTGATTACCAGGGCACATTGCTGACTCATGGTCAACTTGCCATCAACCAGAACCCTCAGATCCTGTTCCACAGGGCCTCTCATTCCTTCTCCAGCCTCTCATTCCCCAGTGTGTCCCTACATTAGAGGTTGCCCTGTTCTAGATGCGGAATCCAACTCTTGCCCTTGTTAAACTTCATCTGGCTGGTGATCACCTAGACCTCTTAATTTATCAAGGTATCTCTGGAGGCTGTCTCTTCAAAGTGATAAGCAGCTCCTCACAGCTTAGTGGAAATTGCCAGAACAGCACTGCCTGGTGACTGGAGGTTTCGCTGTGATTGATTGCTGTGCCCAGGTCCAGGCAGCTAACTGGGGCACAGTTTTGCATGTGCTTAGGGTTTCCACAGAGAGGCAGGCAGTGGCACAGGATTTTTGTCCCTGCATCCAGAACTTTCTGTATTTCACTAGCTTGCTTCTTCCCATGGTAAATTAGCCCATGTGTAATCCCAGCTGCTATGATCTGATTCTTACCAGAGCTCTAATTGTCGGAGTCAACACTAGCTTATGTGTCTTTACACTCTCCTGGTAAGGCAGCTAAGCATGCTGAATAACTGCATTCCTTCTTAATTTCTCTTCTGGTTGCGATTTAGCAAAATATACACAAAATCTCCCCAGAGGGAATCATTCATGACACAGTCAGTTTAAGAACATACGTAGATTCCCTTGGTCACTTGCTGGACAAATGGTAGTAAACCATCCTTTAGAGGTTGTACTGTCTGTAGTAGTTTGTAGCTAGTAGAGGATGTAGTGTTGCCGCTGTGCAGCAAACCACTGTTTGAGAGAGTAGGTCCTGAATTCAAAGAACTCAATCAGCTCCTGGATTTCTGCATCAACGTAAGTCCTGCCCCTGGCAGTAGCAATAATGGATAAAGGCATTGTTGATATCTTGATGTTCTTCTGAAATGACTGTCCTTGAAGCAGTAGATAACTGAGGGGAGACTTCATCTCAGTCTATAACGTCCTTATGAGAGGAAGAGGAGGGTCAGGCACTGATCCATTCTCTGTGGTGACCAGTGACAGGACCTGAGGGAATGGCCTGAAGTTGTGTCAGAAAAGGTTTAGGTTGGATATTAGAGAGAGGTTCTTCACCCAGAGGGTGGCAGGACACCGGAACAGGCTCTGCAGGCAGTGGTCACAGCAACAGGTCTGACAGAGTTCAAGTGTTTGGACAATGCTTTCAGACACATGGTGTGACTCTTGGGGATAGTGCAGGGCCGGGAGCTGGACTCGATGATCCTTTTGGGTCCCTTCCAACTCAACATATTCTGTGATTCTGTAACTAATATGCCTACTTCAGTTAGGGCTTGGGAATCTGGCCTTAGTACTGCATGAGGAGAAATGAGTTCTGTTTTGAAGGTAACATGGTAGCCTCCAGCTGCCTCTGGAGTGTAACAGTCTCATCCTCAGGCAGTAAAGCTGGGTGAGTTGATGCACTTGAAGATTCAGGTTAATCTGGCCTGACTCTGCAAATCCCTACAGGAAAAGGCAGCCAACATGTGTTACAGTGTCATCCAGGTGTACAAGGGAAGGAGGTTGTGTAGAGGACAGAATTAGAACAGCTAATAGAATTTAGCAAAATGGACACTGCAGCATGTGTTCCTCATCAGGTCCCATATGCTTTACAGTATGCTTCCAGGCTTTGCTATTTGCACGTGCAGTTTTTAGATGAACGTATCTACAGTAGCTCTATTTCTGCATGTGTCTACCCTGCAGTTGAGTAGTGTGATTGCAGGACATGCAGACTGCTCTGTAATAGCTTTGATCTATATGTGATATGAAGACGTGCCAGCCTAGACTTAAGAGAAGGCTTTGCAAGCCTTCTGGACAAATTGTTAAACCATACTGAAGTCTGCTTTCATCTATCTCCACTGCTATTTTTAACTGTGCTCTCTAGATTTGCACTATCGTAGATACTCCTACACATGCTGACATAAATTTACAACTGCTTGTCCACTGCTTCCCCACAATGTTGTTGGTGGATGCTCTGCATCTGGGCTTGTGTCCCTTATTCTTTGTACTGAGACAGTCTGCTTTTCTTTTCCACTGAGTTTAATTGGCTGTTTCACTGTATAATTCCCCTCTGTAAGGAATTATAGAAAGGGCAACAGAGTGTAGGAGAGAGTTCTGGCGATTTTGCACTCCAAAAATTAACTTTAGAGTCCCTTTTCAAAATTTGATTGTTGAGCTCAACCTTAAAGAACCTTCAGATCCTGGCCACACATTTTTGCAAGACTTAAAATCCAGATGAGAGACCAGGCTGAAGAAGCAATGTTAGCAAGTGAGCATTTTTAAATGCTCTTTATCAAAGCATTGAATCTAGAGCACAGTTATGTGGGGAGGGGGGAAAAGTGAAATTATATGAAAAATATCAGCAGTAATAGTAAGGTCACTATAATATATAGAACACAATGCAACTCTGTTAAAAAGGACTTGAAAGTACTTTTAAGAAAAGTAATGTATATGGGTTTTGAACATTTCAAAGAAGATTCCTGCAATACTGAGAGTTTCTTGTTGTTTTGGTTTGTGGTTTGTTGTTGTTGCTGTTGGTTTATTTGTTTCATTGAGTTTTTTGTTTTTATTTTGTTTCTGTTTGTTTTGTTTTTTGTTGGTTGGGGTTTGTTGATTTGGTTTTTTTGGGGTTTGTTTTTTGGTGTTTTTTTAAATTTATGAAATAAGGCTTATTTTTGGTTAGTCAGTCAGATTAATTGTGAAGTTACCCCATATGCTTGTCAATGAAGTGTGCTTCTAATTAAGGTACCATATTGTATGAGTAAAGTTTGATGAGTATACTTGCACATCAGATTTTAGTATTTTTTTATTCAGAAATAGGCTTTTCTTTCCTCACTAGAAACCAACCAACCAACCAACCAACCAAAAAATAAAACCATGTAGCAAACTGCAAAATTGATTTGTGTCTAAGGATATATTCTGAAAATACCTGTTGAGTATCCAGTTCTCTTACTGTGAAATTTTCATGCTATTTAACAAAGACAAGGGAGAAAATACGGTTTGAAAATTGAAGTTAGGATATAAAAGGATTAATTCATGCAAATTTTTCATGGCACAAAAGGTATGAGCGAATACTGTCAAACAAAGGGGATACAAAATAGACTCTAGCAAAGCATAAGTGACTGTGCCATGAGACATGCTATAGAGGAGTAAGGTGAAGCTGAGCTTTTTAGCCTGGTGGAATGCTGCAACTTATTTGTCTGCCAAGAAAATATTTTGTTTCTTGATAAATGCTTAAACTGAAATAAATGAAATATTCTCTTTTCTAAAACGGTTCTTTAAAAGAAATACTTCTTATGCCTGTCCTTGACACCTTTCTGAGGAAAAAGAACAGTCTTGAGGTTCACTGGTTGGTGAATCCTGGTTCTAGCACCACGTGGTCTTCAACAAAAGATTCAACTCTCTTCACTTATAAAATGAGAAGAAAATATAATAGGGAACCACAAATTGTCAATAGCAATCTTTTTGTATTTTGGAGATCTAACGGTGCTTAATATTTTTTGTTATGAAAAAGATTCATCCTTTATGTTGAACAGCTCCAGCACCTTTAAACTATAAGGCTCAGTGTATCTGCCATGGTGTACTTAGTCCTCCTCAGACCCCTTTGAAAATCCTGCATAATGCTGGGGGCATTATGTAGTCCTGTGGGACTGTTCTCTCCACAGATTGTTCACTATGTGCTGGTAGCAGAGAACTGTGTGTCTTCTGGTTGAAGCTCCTTGGAAAAAGAAAAAAACAAAACCAAACCATAATTGGAAATTACATGAATAGTATAAATAGTTAACATCTGTGATTGTTACAAAATCAGGTGCTTATACATTAAAACATGTGAGAACGTCATGGTGTTCTTGCCCATGCCCTTTTTGGCAGGTTGCATGCTGGTCAAGGATGTTCAGTAGATATCCTTGGCTCATTTGCTAATGGAGCTGGAAGGCACACAGACAACAGGGTAAAGAAACAACCATCCCAGAATTGTGTGGGTTGGAAGAAACCTTAAATATCATCTAGATTGAGTGCCCCTGCCGTGGACAGGGACACCTTCTACTGGATCAGGTTGCTCAAAGCCCCATCCAGCCTGGCCTTGAACACTTCCAGGGAGGGGACATGCACCACTTCTCTGGGCAACATGTTCCAGTGCCTCACCACCCTCACAGTGAAGAACTTCTTCCTAATGTTCAGTCTACACCTGCTGTCTTTTAGTTTAAAACCATTGCCCCTTGCTTTATCTCTGTAAGCCTTTAAGTCCCTCTCCAGCTTTCTTTTAGGCCTTCTTCAGGTACTGGAAGGCCACAATGAGGTCTCCATGGAGCCTTCTCTTCTCCAAGCTGAACAGTCCCAATTCTCTTCTGAGACATGCTCCGTTTCTCCAGTCACCTTTGTGGTCCTCTTCTGGACTTGATCTGACAGGTCTATGTCTTTCCTATACTGAGGACCCCAGAGCTGGATGCAGCACTTCAGGTGGGGTCTCATGAGAGTGGAATAGAGGGGCAGAATCACCTCCCTTGACCTCCCACACTGCTTTTGGTGGAGCCCAGGATGCAGCTGGCTTTGTGAGCTCTGAGTGCACACTCAGGATGTGCACACATCCCAAGTCCTTCTTGGGACTGCTCAATTCCTGCATCCCTCAGCCGGGGTTTGCCCCAACTCAGGTGCAGCATCTTACACTTGCTCTTGTTGAACCTCATGAGGTTCCCATGGACCCACTTCTGGAGCTTGTCCAGGTTCCTCTGAATGGCATCCCATCCTTCAGGTGTGTCAACAGCACCATTCAGCTGGGTGTCATCTGTAGTGTTGCTTAGGGTGTACTCGATCCCTATATCTATGTCATTATTGAAGGTATTACATAACACTGGTCCCAATATGGACCCCTGAAGGACACCACTTATCACCGGGATCCATTGAGACACCAAGTCATTGACCACCCTCTGGATTTAATTACCCAACCAATTCCTCATTCTTCAGACAATCTATCCATATCTCTCCAATTTAGAGAAAAGGATGTTGTTGGGGACCATGAAATCCAAATAAATCACATCCTCAGCCCTTCCCTTGTCCACCAGTGGAATCACTCAATTGTAGAAACCACTGTGTTGGCTTAGTACAACTTGCCCTGGATGAAGACATGCTGGCTGTCTCAAATCACCTCCCCATGTTCTCCATGTGCCTTAGAAGAACTTGCAGGAGGATCTGTTGCATGATCTTCCCAGGCATGGTGTTGAGGCTGCCAGGTCTGTAGTTCCCAGTGCCCTCCTTTCTACCCTTTTAAAAGATGGGTACGATGTTTCCCTTTTTCCACTTAGCTGAGACTTCACCTGACTGCCATCACTTTTGAATATCGTGGAGAGTGGTTTGGCAACTGCTGTATGGAGGACCTGGTTGCACAAAACATGGACATGGGGGAAGTATTGAATGCATTTTTTGCCTCAGTCTTTACTAGCAAGCCTGGCCTTCAAGGTGTAAAGGTTGGAGCAAGGAAGATATACCTTTGATGGAAGAGGATCATGACAAACCGGTCATAAGTAAATCCATGGGCCATGATGGGATGCACCCATGAGTGCTGAGGGAGCTGTCAAGTGCCATTGTGAGGCCTCTTTCAATAGTCCTTGATAAATTATGGTAACTGGAAGAACTACTTGAAGACTGGAGGAAAACAAATGTATCACCATCTTCAGGGAAGACAAGAAGGAGGATGCAGAGGACTACAGGGCAGTCAGCCTCACCTTAATCCCTGGGAAAATACTGGAGAAGCTAATTCTGGAAACCATTTCCAGGCACATGAAAAACAGAAAATCATCAGATGTAGTCAGTGCTGTGGGGGAGTTACGCTTTATCAACTCAATAAACTTCCATGATGAAATGTCTGGACTGGTAGATGGGGGAAGAGCAGTGAATGGTGTCTACCCAGGCTTTAGTGAAGCCTTTGACACTGTATTCCGGAAGATCCTCGCAGAGGTGCTGTTTATACACTGTCTGGAAAAGCAGGCAATGAAGTGGCTTGAAAACTGGCCGTATGGCCTGGTTCAGAGGGTTATTAGCAGTGGAACAAAGTCCAGTTGGAGACCAGTGACTAGCAGTTTGTCCCAGGTGTCAAATCTTGGGCCAATCCTCTTTAATGTCACCATTAATGATTGTGATGATGGGGTGGAGTGTGCCCTCAGCACACTGGCATGTGACACAAAACTCTGAGGAGTTTTGTGAGGATAGGCCCGAGTGTCATGCTGCTAGCCAGAGGGACCTCAAAAGTCTGGAGAAGCAAACAGGCAGTAACCTCATGTCCCTGTACTGAAGTGGAAAGGCCTGCACCTGCAGAGGAGCAACCCCATGCACCAATGTGTTGGGCGCCACCCAGCTGTAAAGCAGCTTGGCAGAAGAGGACCTGGCTGTCCTGTCGGACACCAGGTTGAAGATGAGCCAGCAGTGTGCCCTTTTGGAAGGTGAATGGCATTCTGATAAGTGTTTTTTTAATAATATTTGTTTGCTTTAAAAGTAAATACCTGTAATATATGCATACAGTATTTACTAAATTGATGTGATTCATCAAGTAGTCTCAAATGAAAGTGGGTTGGTCTGAGTGAAAAGAAGAGTGGGTTCTTATTGAGTGAATTTTTGAGTTCAAGGTTTGGTTTTTTTTTGGTCTATGGCTACCATATGCACAGATTCATGCTCTGTGATGCACCTTGAGTAAGGCTGCCTCACATACCAAACTGAAGTGTAGTGTTGGTCACACATTGGTGCCGTAGATCCTGACTGTGAGTAAAATGCTCTTTACATAAATGGGAAGTTTGACATCTGAAATATCACAGTTTATTAGAGTTTAGCGTTTGGATATCCTAGTGAATTTCAGTGAACAAAGGATGGGACAGTGGAATTGATACCCCAGAAATTAAAAAAGATAGAATAAAAAAGGGTGCAGCTGGCAGACAGAATAGCAAAGTGGTTTGATCCATGTTGCAGAGAAAACAGGCCTTCGATCGGAGAGCAGGATGGTACATAGACTTCACACAGATGGTGGATACCCTTGACATATTGTGACCCTTGCAGGGAATGTTACTTACATTGAAGTTTTCCCCTGAATCTATTATTAAAGCTCATATGAAGCAAAAAATCATCATGGGACTGAATGTAGGATATATATTTTGGCAGGGAAATGTAAATGAGGCAAGTTCTAAATTTCTAACTTCAAACATAGCATTTGAATGCTGCAAACTTAAGAGAGTACTATTTGGCATTAGTTCTTTTCCAGGATGTTTCTAGAAATAACTGAATAGGCCACTGTGGGACTACAACATGTTGAAATTCTACTGGTCAGTTATTGAATTTGGTTTGGTAATTTAAATGAGAAAAGAAAAGATACAGGGTAGAGTTTGATAAATGCCTTTTTCTCATCCTAAAACTAATAATTAAAAAAAACCCTCAAGCCCAAACATGACCTAACAGTTGTTTTCAGCATTAAAAATATGTTAAGCAAAGAAATTTTAGATTACTTGGTTTATTGAAACAACATATATAACTGAAATGTGTTCTTCAATTAAAAAAAGAAGTAGCTTAGAAAGATTTATTGGGATGATATACTGATTAAATTAATTCCGTATTTTTCTATAATCAGTGGCACTTCAGAAGTATGATGAGTAAGGGTGTTGCAAGGCACTAAAGAGAGAAACCAAAGCCAGGGTTTGTGTCACAAAACTGCAGTATCAAATCATATGATTTAATTTAAATGATTGTACTGAGAGCAGAGAGTTATGAAGGATCACTGCCTCAGTGCTACTGCCCCCAGTGTTGCTGACATTGATTCAGCAGGAAGAAGAGAAACCTCATTTTATGGTTTTAAATGTGAGTGCAGTGAGTCACATCTGCTTTATTAAAGGCATTGACACAAAATTCCTCATCTCCCCCCAAACCAATGCATAGTTTGGAAAGGCTGAGCTCTGCTGTGCTTGATTTCATCCTAGCATAAGCACTGGAGCCTGCATTAGCAGTTGTAGTTGCCATAAGCCCTATGCTGCTCTGGCTTGCTTTGGGGCCAAGTATCTGGTTCCTCATGGATGCTGTTACTAGGGTGTATTATTTTTGGATTTTTACATAAGAACTAGGATACCAAAAGAAGGCATATTTTTTATTTCTGTAGTTCATGAACTCACAACAGCCCTGCAGATGTTCCATATTTATTACCTTTGCCAAAAGACTGGAAGTTGTGAACACTTTTATGGCACAGTCCTTTTCAAATTGTACCTGGAGTAAAAAGTTGCTCAATCAAAATATGCATATTTTTGTGTATCACTTTCTTCTCATGTTGCTTAGGAATCATATGCAACCATTAATTTTTTGAATATTCTGCTAAACTCTTAAAAAAATGCACTTCTCTAAGACTTGCTCAAGTAAATACAAGGGCAGTGTGTACACTCACGCACACTTTCTCCTGTAGTATTTCTTTACTTTGGTAAACTCTTATGTTACTTTGAAGTGGTTTTTAGATGACACATGAGCTTAACATTTTTAGCCACCATTTAGGATATGTGGATTGTATTTTAATTTTTCTGTGCATTTACCATACAGGATGAGTAGTGGTTGTTGTCTTGATAAATGGCTTACGGTATGTTATGAGGCCTGATAGGGAATGTAGAAATGCAAAGCAAGGCATTCTTAGTATTCAAATAGTTAATTCCTTCCTTTGACAATGTTACTGAATAGCTGCACAAGGCCCTGTGTTTTCTTCCCTTACATTTTCAGTGTACTGGTTGTGAAAAATACCTCTGGAATCTGGTCAGATGATCTCCCAATCATCATTTAGCAATTGCATTCTGAATTAAAAGGAATAAACACTGGTTTGTTGTGGACTGCACTGTATTGCAGTCACTGATATTCTTTGAAATAATGAAGTGAACTGCAAATAATCTTGACATGAAATAATACAGCATTTTATGTCTCTCAGTGTTCCAAGTGACCATGACTTGATCCATATAAGTCTTTGGTTCAGTCTCAAATCTAGGTTTAATGGAGGATTTACAGAAATGTTGAATAGCATTTGTACTTGTACATGATTGATGCAGTGTTCTATATATATTTTACAGTTCTGCATTGTAAATTATTTTATGTTTTAGTATTAAAAACAGATGAAAACCTATGGCTTTAGTATTATGTATGCCGAGAAGATGAATATATACTCGTACATTCTGTATTTGTGAATGTTGAATCTCTATACTATATTAAAATGTATTATTCATTTCTGGTAACAATCATGAGTCAGTGGAAAATAATGTGCACAATCATTTGAAAAATGCACATTTACAATTTGCTTGTATTCATCTCAAAGTTCAGATGGCAGATGTGTAACCATTCATTTTAGTCTTCTCAGTGATGCATGTAAACTTCCTGAGGATTCACATTTATGAACTTCCTGCATTGCCATTGGTATTAAAAGTAGAACAGGTAACATGAACTAAAATTTCTTTCTTTCAAAGAATTTACTGATTAAAAAAGTAGTTACAAAAAAAAAATCGACACTCAACCTGATTTTGTTAGTTCAGCCATTGTATTTTCACCAGTAAAGTGATAAATTCAATTTGCAGCGGACTTCTAGTAATTGCAAACATTGTATGTACATTTTCTCCAGGGAGTCACGGTTTGGAGTAGCAGTGGATGTTTTTCCTAAAATTTTGTAGGAAGTAGAGAAAAAAGATGAGTGTCTTTTAAGATTAGTTTGCTAGGAAAGCTTTTCTGGTCAGATTTCACACTTCTAAAATGATTAAAGAATGAAAATGTTAATTCCTGATGTTTCTGTTCAATCATAACTTTCCGTGGAAAAGTGGAAATCATAACTTTCCATGGAAAGTTATGTCATACGCACTCTCCTGATCTATATGTGAATGTATTATTTTAACCTGGGTTTGGTGTTAGCATTGAATTACCCCTACTCAAAACAAATGTATTTGAAGACTTCTTTGGCTAGTTCCACTTAAGAAAATATTTTTAAAGCTCAGAGGAAGTACAATGAGCTAGTTACTAGCTGCACAATTTAAACTTGAGCCTTTGTATATTTAGTGCTACAAAATATATCAATGGTAGGTTTCCCCCTGTTGTGCCTGTTCTGTTTTTTTACTGATTGTTCCAGATTGTGCTTCTGGTCTAATCTGATGTTATTCATAGCTTGGTAGGATATGTAATTTTTTCCCCTTTAGTTCAGTTGGTTTGGTTTTGTTTTGTTTCAGTGCATTCATTGATCTTACATCCTTTATGTTTTTCCACTATTCAATAAGCAAAGGAAAAAGTCTTTTCATAGACCTTCTTAACAGAATTGCCTTTTTACATATTGCCAAGATCTTGAATTTCAGAGGTTGTGTTGATAATGGGGATCGTATAGTGTGATTAATTATAAATTCAAACTTACTAGAACCTCCATAAGAAAATATTGCTGTATCAATCCATTGCTGTAATTTTGACTCTTGAAACAGTTTGGAATCCAAATAATTAAAAAAAA
>VWZG01006187.1:0-15988 GCA_013396735.1 Grallaria varia | reverse complement strand
TATTTTTTCTTTCTTTATTAACTTTTTAAAACGTATTAAGACTGATGGCTGTGATGGGGGAAGAAAGCAAAAACCATGTTTTAACTACAGGCATAGCGTAATAGAATGTTCCCTAAGTGTGTTTTAGATAGGTGACTGAAACATGAAAAATACAAGTTTCACTGGGTCCAACAGAAAAAAATATTCTTTTCTCATAAAGGGAGTGGTTTAAACCAATCAGGATGCTTGAAAAATTGTGGCACGTGGAAAATCTTTTTTAGATACTTGCAGATTACAATTTTTCTAGACATAGGCCTCCAGGATGACAACATAATAAATAACCTGCTTTGAGAGGAATTGCTTCCACAAAATTGAGAAAGTGAAAAAGTCACCAGTGCTGGTATTTACGTAATTCTGCAGAGTGAAGGAAGTAATTCTCTTTCTTACTTTGAAAACTAAGTTTAATGTACATTAAAAAAGAGATAGTAATAATTTTTTGTACGCCTCACTCAAACCCTGAGGAGTACTGTTATGTCATTCACTGGTGAAAGTGGGGGAATAGTCAATACTTACTCTTTTCTAGATTCAAAGGGAGCTTTTCAGATAACTGAATTGAAAGGTACGCACATGTCACAGCTTACGGGGGTTAGAGTAGCTTCACCTGAGTTCACTTTTGGAGACTTAGCTGTTGTGGCAGCTCTGGATTTCAGGTGGTGGGTGAAGCTCAGTTACATTAGCAGTAAATCCTGTCTGTTTGTTCAGTATAAATCTAACTTTTAAGTTTTGTAGTAGATTAGGTAGAGTGAGATATCCTGTAGGATTGCTTATAATATTCAGTCCTGATTTCTATATACACAAGTATGCAACAGTATTTTATGTCCTATTAAGACTGCCAGCTGATTCTGAAAGATCTTACTTAGACCTGACTTTCCTTAAGGAAAGATCCACTTTCCTTAGCATTAAAGGATTAAACATTCCATGTTTAAAAGGTCCTGCTAGATTTTTAAAGAATTTGTACAAGCATTAACTAACTTGCAGGCGATTGGAAAGTTGAGTCATCTTGCAGGGAAGAATGTGGCTTTGTTAAGCATTTTGGTGATGGGCTCTTTGAATCTGTGAGTTAAAGGAGGGATTAGTGTCTCTACCACTTACGGTTCCACAGATGTTCCTAATCTCTTGTCAGAAGCCCTTCCTTAAGCCGTTTAGTAGTTTCTCTGTGCGACTCTCTAACACTTTATGGCCCCGCATGTATTGCTGCAAATCCTCAAAGGAAGGACACTGCTACAAAACTCAGTTGCTCATCAGCACTTGTGACTGCGTTGGATCTGTGAGCATTTTGAGCAGCTGAAGTGGGTGAAATTCTTCATTAATGGTCAGAACTTTGAGAGTTTGGCTATGAGGGCAGGAAAGACTGTTGGCTCCAGGATTTCAGGCAGGTTCAGAATTCACTTGCCCTAGTTATTAAGCCTTCTCTAAGCTCAACGTCATATTTAAGGCAATAAAGTTAGAAAACTTGTGTCTGAATAAATGCCTGTTCAGGGCACGATCTGTGCTATAGTTCATGCAAGGTTTTACTATCATATCACAACTATTTGTAAAAAAAGAACTGATGGTGGTGACATAAGGGACATTCGTATTTCATGAGTCTGAATCACCAGCTCGCAGAGGACTCTGACAGCTGCAGACAATACACTGTTTTCTTTGCCCAGACAGGGTTCTCCTTGGAATTGTAAGACATCTCTCATCTCCTAAGAGCATTTGTGAGAGTTACAACTGACTTTTGAGTAGCAAGAATGTACCTTTTGAAAGACAGATTTGCTAGATAAAAAGCAAACTAAGATCATATTCATCAGTAGCAGCTAAGTGCTGAACTGACATAGCAATCCAGAGTTCCTTTTCAGGCTGTATGGCTATGTTAAATATCAGGGAATCATCAGTATAATTGAAACACCATATGAACATCCTGGGCTGCATAAGGTTCACGGCTTTGACAGTATTCCAAAATTCAACTTCTGGGATTGGCAACGATTTCTGCTGTGTGGTAGGATATACAAACCAGGAAATCCTTGTTCCTCCTGGCTCACCAGATGTAATGCCCCTTTACCTTGTAACAAGTGAATGGAAAAGACTGGATCTTGGTTAAAAGGAATAATCTCTTAAACAGTTGCAACTGGTACTGATTTGCACTGAGTAGTATTAAAGCTGCCGTCTCTTCCTGAAGCTGGGATAGATCCTAACTGGTGTGTTGTTGCTCCTTCACTGTATGTATGTATGAAAAGAGGCAGTAAAAGAAATACTCCTTTGTCGGAAAAATGGACTAACAGTCTTACAATGCTGCTTAGCTAACCGCACTTATTCCCAGTGAAGTGGCTACACTTGTACCTTGGTCACATACCAAGACTGATGATTGCTTTATAGATACAGAGAATTATGTTAATAAAACTATAAATTAGTAGTGCTCCTATCTACAAGCACAAGCTTTCCTATGACAATATTGTTTACTTAAAAACTAAATATTACAACGTTGATACTAAATTGCTTGCACAGATTTTAAACTGAATCTAGCCAATCAGTGTTTCTGCTTACTTGTCAGTTGTGGACAACTACATACTTGCTTGTGATGCTAAGATGCTGCCTGCCAAATGTTCTCAGTTTTGTTTTGGTTTTTTTTCCCCTCAATAAACAGATCTATTCCCAGTTTCTAATATTATTGTTTTATACCCTCTAGATCCTCCTAGAACTAGGAGTAGAAATGCTGGTTGATATAATTTTTAGTGAAAAAACAAGAGACCATGGTTGTACATTTAGCCATACGTTCTTTCAAATCCCTGTCATCATGTTGTACTAAACATATCTGCTGTTCCTCGTGGGCCCAAGAGTCATCATCCCCAGAGAAGAGTTTGAGTGGAGTTCAGACTATCTCAGCGAAGGTGGAGGAGTTGGAGGGTCTGCAAGTGAGGAGGATAGCTCACTGGTGATAGCCCAGTACTTGTCTTTGTGTGATAAGCAGCTCAGGCATACAGTTTATGTGTCTTAAATTGCAGTCCTTTTCAGTGGTCATCCTAAGCTATAGGATTGTGTCATTTCAGTTGTGAAGGCTAATGTCTAGAAATCAAAACTGGATATTAGTTCTGGTTTTGGCTTGCTTTTCTTGTCACTGTGAACAGAGAAGTAGTTGGTTTGGAGAAAAATGAAGCTACCACAGAGTAAAAAGCTTAATTTCAAATCAGTCATTAAGTGTATCTGTGTTGTTCCCTACTGGTTTATCACCAGGGTTCCCTCTGTCTAGCTAACTACATGGTTTGGTAGGTTTGTGAATGACTACTTGTTTAGTCAAGTCTGAGTAATTTATATAAAAAGAAAATAAAATGTGTTTTAACAGTAGTGATAGGCTCATCCTTGTTATCATTTCTGGTGTTTTTTTGGGTTACATTTGAAATTTTTAGTCATTGCCCCAGTTTTTCATTGATTTGAAGCTGACTTTTTCTTCATTCAGCTTCTTCGTATGCTCGAAAAAGAAGCACTAACTGAACTGTTTCTGTCAGCTGCAAACATTTCCTGTTATCCAGCTCTGATTTTTCCTACTGTTGTCACCCATGTCCATGTATTCTGGTGTTTTTCCAGACAACAAGGCTGCTTTTTGGCTCCTTCATTCCCTTTCCATGTGTCCTTAATTAACAGTGACACCCACAGAAGTAGCTTGAATCCTCTAGGCAGAGCACTGAAAGTCTTGGGCTTTAAGACAGTCACATGTAGCAGAGCAGGGGAGTCTGAATAGTTGTCTGGAGAGTAGAATCCTGGATGGAAAGTTAACAGAAGTGCAAATGAAAGGTTTTTCTGTTTGTTTTAGTAATTTATAGTGTGGAGTCAAAACCAGGAGATAGAATTTAGCTTTAGTGGTAGAACATTTGTGGTCTGGTTTCCAACTGTAGTAGCAAGTCATTGTGGCCTACTGACATCCAGAAAGTTAAAAATACTACTGCAACAATTTTGCATGTGGTAAAGGAAAAAACACTCCTTTAAAAATTAGTCTTACCATCTGTGTTATTTGAACATGGAGGGCATTGTTTATAAAGTTCTGTATGTTCATTAAAGGTCTAATTTTTTTCTTTTTCTCTCCTGCATTTTCTCTCCTGCACAGGGCAGAAGAGTTTTGTCTTTTCTAATCTGTGCTGTCTTCTAAATACGTAATTTCAAGTTGTACAAATCATAAAGGTCAGTGTTGTTCCAGTGAGTAGGATAGAATGAGGATGGCTGTTCATCTGTCTGGTAAACAATTCTGGAAAAAATAACAATTGAGAAAGAAGATAATGCATGAGGTAACATGCACAGTAGTCCTGGCAAAGTTCTGATTGCTACTGATTCTCGATTTGGTAAAAATAGGTAATTACAGTGGGTGATATTGGATAACAGCTCTTCAGAAAGATTGATTGCTACGTTTCTGATTTGGACTATCAAATAACTGTATTTAGAATAAAAAGTTCAAGATATTTCTTGCATTTTTCTCTGATTGCATTCAGAATGTTTCCATGTCTAGTGTGATCTTGTTTTCTTTAGCTGAATTCCTTGTTTGATGCAAGAAGGCAATTGATGCAAGAAGGCAAAAACTCAGTTAAGAAGTAGTGAAGAAAACATAGCTGAGGAAACTATGCTGTCCATTTTAGATTGTAAAGAATGATCCACATTTTCCAATGAAGTCTTTTTAAAATTTTCATCTATGTTAATGTTCCCCATCCAGAAATCTGTGAATTTTTTATGTCCCTAATGGCTTGTAGATATTTAGTTGAATGACAATTAGTAAGGAAGCTGTGTTGATCTGTTTGTGTTCTTTTTGACATATCAGTCAATAGTAGTTAAAAAAAAAAAATTAGATCAATTTCAAAACCTCTTAGCAACCACATAAAAAATAACAGCTGTATTGATGTCTCTGATAATTGCCCTGGAAGGATGGTAGGAGCTTAGTGGTACAAACCTAATGAAATGCATTTATCAATAGATGGTGTGTTGTGTATAATTCTTTAGAAACTTGCAGTAAGATGCTGTCAGTAGGGGTTCTAGATGTAAACTTTCAGAGCCTCTTCTACAGGTTCATGAAACTGCAGAAATCATAAATACAGGAGAGAAAACAAACACTTCAGAATACCTTTAGCAAAAGGTAAACATTTGAAAGGAAAAGTAAGAGTAATGTCTTCATTAATCTAGCAAGTTTCTTAAAGGGATGTGAAGCATGGTCTGTTGTACATATGTTCTAGATTTTATATAGGAGACTTTGTGAGAAATATTTTCAGAGCTTGCTGGGGTATAGTCAGGATTATGGCAATTTCCCATAAGAACATGTGTTTACCAGCTCCAGCTTCCTTTTGAAACACTATTAAAGAATTGCTTTCATGAAGGGGGTTGGGGTTTTTTTTCTTTGAGCAGGGAGAACAAACAGGATATCTTGGTCATAATGAGCAGCATAATGGAATGACAAGTACAGCCTAATTGCAGCTTGTTTATGTCATGATTATGCAAACAATTATTTTGATAGGTATTTCTCTTTCTACATATCCTAAAAAGCCATTAAACAGCACTTTCTCTTTTTTGTTCTTATCTCTGTTAAATACTTCAATATATAAAAAGGACACAAAAATGAAAAAGCATTGAAACCATGCCATCTTGGAAAAATGCTTATAAAATGAAAAATTAGTCTTCATCCCTGCCTTGGTTTTAGTTTTCAGTGTTGGTTAGTAATATGATATTCTGTGTTTGAAATGTATATTTTCTGTTATGAAGTTTCACACTCATTTACAAACTAGCAAAGTAATAGGTAATGCTTAGAGAAAGAAATCATCGTTAATGTAATAGCCACCAATACAAATCCATAAATCACTTCAGAGATCATCTTGAAATAATCCCACAGGTAACACCCTGGAAAGAAGTCTGCAAGCACTTGTTGATCACAGAATCGTAGAATAGCTTCGGTTGGAAGGGACCTTAAGGATCATGGGTCCTGATGGGATCCACTCCAGAGTAATGAGAGAACTAGGAAAAGAACTTGCCAAATCACTCTAAATCATCTACCAGCAGTTCTGGTTTACTGGGTAAGTTCCAGCTGACTGGAAATTAGCAAACATAATGCCCATTTTACAAGAAGGGTTAGAAGGATGATCTGGTGAACTACAGTCCTGGAAACCTTGCCATGGTTCCAGGCAGGGTTACGGAAGAGATCATCCTGAGTGCCATGGCACATACTGGACAACTGGGGGATCAAGCCCAGCCAACATGGATTTACAAAAGGAAGATCTTGCTTGACCAACCTCTACAACAACCGGAAAGGAGGTTGTAGTAGAGTGGGCGCTGGCATCTTCTACCATGCCTGCAGTGAGAGCATGAGGGGAAATGGCCTTAAGCTGAGACAGGGAGAGTCAGCTTAGATATTAGAAAAATTTTATGCTGTTAGAGTGATCAGGCTTTGGAATAGGTTCCCCAGGGAGGTGGTGGAGTCACCATCCCTGGAGGTGCTTAAGAGGTGTCTGGATCTGGCACTGGGTGATATGGTGTCCTAGTTATAGTGGCTGGGATTGGTTTATCACTGTGTGAATGTAACTGGAACTGTGTATTCCATACCCTCTCTGCCATTTATCATGAACTCTTAATTGTTTGCAACAGCTGCCCAGGACACACCTGACACCTCAGGCTATGAACTGGGTGTGTGAGAAAACAGAGATAAGAGGGTTCCCTGTCTTCACACCAATGACTCAGGTGTGATAACTCCCCTGTGGGAATCATTAACACCTTCACACCCAGCCTGAAGGGTCATGTCTGCTAATGGGCCATCAAATAGACCAAAATATCCTGTGACTCACTGAGTAAATTGCCTATTGTGAAACACCTCACCCTGGGGGAAGTACTGGGTGTTCCTATCATATATATATGATAAGCATATATAAGCTTGGGGTTTTGGGACTTGAGGCACTCACTCACTCGTCAGACTGAGAGGAGGACCAGAACCTCAACAGGACTGTGACTACCACTCTCAACCAGACTGCGACCACCAACCTTCTGGAAGGAAAAGAGGTTTTCCTTTTCTTTTTGCTTTGGACTCAGGGGGACCATGTGGTGCTCAGCACAGGGGCTGGTGAGCACCATACTGTTTGTGCCCCAGGGGGCTGGGTTGTACAACTGGGTTTTGAGGGTTGAAACCAATTTTCCTTTGTATCAGTGTATCTATTGTAATCTTTTTATTAAATTGTAGTTCTGACTTCTAAACTCTTTTGAGTTGGATTCATTTCTCTTGCTGGTTTACTTTTAACCAGCACATATGGTTTAGTAGTTTAGGGGTTACAGTGGTAGAGCTGGATTGATGGTTCAACTTGATGATCTTAAAGGTCTCTTCCAACCTTGATGATCCTATGGTCTAGTTCCAAACCTTGCACTGTAGGCAAGGATGCCTTTTACTAGAGCAAGTTCCTCAGGGCTTGACCTTAAACTTTCCAGGGTCACTTCTTTGTGCAACATGTTCCAGTGTCTCACCGACCTCACAATAAAGAATTTCTTCCTAATAGCTAAACCAGACCCAGTTTGAACCCATTGCTCCTTGTCCTGTCACTAACTTGTAAATAGTCCCTGTCCATCTTTCTTGTAGGCTCCTTTCAGAAACTGGAAGGCTACATTAGAGTCATCCCTAAGTCCTTTCTTTTCCAGGCCAAACCTCTTCTCTCACAGCTGTTCTTGATAGGAGAGGTACTCCATCTCCCTAATTATCTTCATGGCCCTCCTCTATACTCAATTCAACAGGTCAATGTCCTCCTATGCTGAGGACCCCACAGCTGGATGCAGAACTCCAGGTGGGGTCTCACGAGAGCAGAGTAGAGGGGCAGAATGTTCCAGTGATTTCAAAAGGGACACTAGAGGCAAACAGTGCACTTACAAGCAGAAATGTTAGCAGCAGAAGTCTCTAGACCTTCTTTTGATGCAGCCCAGGATACAACTCTTGATACACATTGTTGACTCATGTCGAGCCTGTCATCCAACCAGCTACCCCAAGTCCTTTAATTTGGACTGCTCTCAGTCTGTTCAGCTCAGCCTGTACTGATACCAGGCGTTGCCCCAACTCAGATGCAGCATCTTGCACTTGGTCTTGTTAAACCTCATGAAATTCCCATCAACCCACTTGTGGAGCTTGTCCAGGCCCCTCTGGAAGGCATCCCATCCTTCAGGAGTATCAACCACACTGCTCATTTTGGTGTTCTCTGCAAATTTGCTGTGGGTGCACTTGGTGGCTTCGTCTAGGTTATTAATGAAGATATTAAATAACACAGTACAGACCCCTGAGGGACACCATTTGTCACCAATGTCCATTGGGATTTTGATCCATTGACCATCATGCTCTGGATGTGACTGTCCAACCAATTCCTTATCCATCAACAGTTCAACCACTGAATCCATCTTTCTCCAGTTTAGGAGTTGTGGGAGACCATGTCAAAGGCTTTACAGAACTCCAGATAAATGACATGTGTAGACCTTTCCTTGCCCACTGATGGAGTCACTCCATTGTAGAGGGCCACTGTGTTAGTCAAGGAGGACTTGCCCTTGATGAAGTTGTCCTGACTGTCCTGAATCACCTCCCTGTCTGCCATGTGCCTTAGCAGAGCTTCCGGGAGGATCTGTTCCATGATCCAGGCAGTGAGGTGACAGATCGGTAGTTTTTAGTCTTCCTTTCTACCCTTTTTAAAGATGGGTACAGTGATTCCCTTTTTCCAGTCACCTGGGACTTCACCTGACTGCCATGACTTTTCATGCAGTGTGGAGAGTAGCTACTACATCAGCCAATTCCCTCAGGATTCTGGGATACATCTCATCAGGTCCTATAGACGTACGTACCTTCAGGTTCCTCTGGTGGCTGTGAACCTGATCTTCACTTAAAGTGGGAAATACTTTGTTCCCTCAGTCCCGTCCTGCTGTCCGTCTACTCAAGAAGTGTGGGAAGAGAGGTTACCAGTGAAGACTGAGGCAAAAATGTTGTTGAGTCCCTCAGTCTTCTCCTCATTCACTGTTAGCAGTTTGCCAGCATTGTTTGTCCAAGGGGATGCGCTTTCTTTGACCTGCCTTTTCTGGTTAACATACCTCTGAAAGCCCTTCCTTGAAGCCCAAGGAAAGTCCATCCCAACAAGCAGAAATCAAGAAAAGGTGGCAGGAGTCATCCCTGCTTGGTGCATGGATGAGCCACCAGATCCTCAGCGAACTTGGTCATGACACCTACAAGAGGTGGAAATGCAGGCACATAACTCAGGGCCAGTGTAGTGTTGTTGTCTGATCGCAAATGGATAGGTCTCAGAAAGCCCAGGCTGACCTGGAATTGAATTTGGATTTTTCTTTTCTGAAAATTGATTTTTGTTGATGGAAAATAATTTTTTTTAGTTCAGTCTATGCTGTTAAAATTTCTGCTTGTGAGTGCACTGTTTGCCTCCAATGTCCCTTTTGAAACATTTCATTTGAAAAAATCAATTATATTTCAGGGGAATGATGCCAGTCTTTTTTTGTGAGAAGTGACTGTTTCATACCTGAATCATAAGACCTTCACAATTTAAGTAGCTTGCTTTATTTTGTGGCTGTTTCTTGTGCCTCCAGGTGACTGGTTTTAAAATTCACCAGTAGGTGATTTCAAATGGGCATTAGTATTTCTCTTCTAACCGAGATTTGAAGACTGTTATTCTCTACATTAAGCAGAAACGCTTTGTTATTTTAGAGTCATACTGTCGCAAAAATGTAGTGGGAAGACTGAAAAAATTGTTTTGAGGACAAGTGGTAACCAAGGATAACCATGATATTAAACAAATTCATAGAACAGTTTAAAGGAAGAAGCAGAAGTCCATTAACATTTAAAAACCTTTTTGAACAAGTGATGGGAGCAGCCATCATGCCTAAATAGGGTCAGTGACTGGCAGGAAGTAGTACTCCACACTTTAGGTAAGTGGCATGAAAGCAGCAGTGGAAATAAGTAGAACTGCAGGATATTTTCCATGCTTGACTAGTATAATGGCCTTTAACAAAAAATGGCTAAGAATAAATAAGTGCATTGTTTAATTTAATCTTCTCTCACAGGTAGAATCTCTTATTTTTAAATGGAAAATTGCTAAATAAGGAATAAGCTTACAGACATTAATGGTTAAAGTAACTCTGTGGTCCCTGTGTGCAAATACAACAGCGTGTCACAATGAAGAGGAAAGGATCCCTCTGTGCAAGGTACCTCAGTTAAAGCACTGCTTTTCTTACTAGTGTGAGTTGACAGCTGGGTAAGTGGTAAAGCCAGACAAGATTCCCTTTCTAATGCAAAAGTTAGAAGTTGAAGTAAATGCCACCACCTGCTTTTCTTAGAGCTTCTCTGTGGATTGCATCTGAGGCAGCAGCTGTATGTTACACTCCAGATGTGCACTGAGTGTCCAGTATGGCTGCTGTCCTATTCTGGCCTCTGTTGACAGTAGATCACTACGAACAGTGGCATTATAGAAATAATTTATGATAATGAAGCAGTGTGTATTCTTGCTCAGTGTTCAAGTGGGGTTTCTGCCATTTTCCCCTCCTGTTATGCATGTATGTACATACGTCATTTACAAGGGCAAATTGTTTGATCTGGTTTTGATCTGCATGTTGATAAGTCCTAAAGTGTATAGGAAGAGGTAATTGGTATGAAATAACTGGAATGGTTGCTGTATAAGCTAGAGTGCAGTGAAGTAGGCATATTAATTTTGCAGGACTGTGGATATTTTCAAGGGGAATAAAATCATAGATTAATCAAAGCCAATGACTTTTTTTTTAACATAACAGTTGATCTCTTATTTGTTTTGGTCCTGTCATTAAAGTTAAGCAGACAGTGCATCAGCTTTTGTACAGTGCTTGACTCATATGTGCTCTTTCAGTTTTGAAATAACAGCTATTAATTTCCACCTTCAAGGCTAATTGAAACAAACAACTTTATTTTTCTAGGCCTCCTTCCAAAATGCCCAGATGTGTATTTCTGGCTGAATGCTTGGAGTCCAGTTTTCTTTATGCTTGAAGGTTGAAGGAAATACAAATCCAGAGGGTGGAAGGGAAGGTTTTATTGTAAGAAATCTGAGGTGGTTTGCAGTAAGCAGATGTCTTTCAAGTTGTGTTACAGTAAAAGCAACTCTTCAGTTCGTCAGATTGTTCAGGTGCCTGATTATTAGTTTCTTTTTTGTTACATTGCTGTGTTCTTTTGGAAATGGAGTAGAATCACTCACCTTTAATATTAAATGTAATGGTTATTCATGTGACAATTAAATGGACTAGTATTTAGAAAAGAAAGAAGGAGATGCTTCCTAACTGCCAGATAGACACTCCGTGCCTTAAGGTGCATAACATCTTAGTCACACAGATATTAATGACAAAGGCTGTTTTTACATCACTGCAGCTCAGATGTCATCCTTAGGGTAACATGAGGAACTGTAACTTAATAAGCATACTTCGTCCTCACTTGCACGGTACCATACATTTTACTTACAGACTACATAGTATCTGTCTTTAAAATGGTTAAAAATACTTGATGGTAAAATGCCTGAAGTTGTGATGAATTTTCTGTTAAATTTATGGAAGTAGAAGATAGAGTAGGTGAACCATATACTATTACCTACATCCATATGACTTCTTTGAAATCACAGAATCATGGAATAGTTTGGGTTTGAAGGGATCTTTAAAGTCCAGCTCCCCTGCAATGAGCAGTGATGTCTTCAATGAGATCAGGTTGCTCAGAGCCACGTCCAAACTGACCTTGAATGTTTACAGGGGTGGGTTATCTACCACCTCACCATCAGCCTGTTCTAGTGTTTCACCACCCTCATTGTAAAAAATTTATTCCTTAGTCTAAACTAACCTCTTCAAGTTTATAACTTGTACCCGTTGTTCTATCACTACAGGCCCGTCTTTCTTGTAAACTCTCTCTGAAGTATCGAAAACCGCAATAAGGTCTCCCTGGACCATTTTCTTCTTCAGTCTGAACATCCCTAACTCTCTCAACCCTTCCTTACAAGAGAGGTGTCCCATCCCTCTGACTATTTTTGTGGCCCTCCTGCAGACACATTCCAACAGGTCCATGTCTTTTCTGTGCTGAGGACCCAAGAGCTGCATGCAGCACTTCAGGTGGGGTCTCACCAGAGAAGAGTAGAGGGTCAGGATCCACATCCTTGACCTGCTGCCCTCATTGCTTTTGATGTAGCCCAGGATATGATTTGCTTTATGGTCTGCAAGTGTACATTGTCTGCACATCTCACTTAAGACTCTACAGGACTGATTCATAGAATATCTTGAGTTGGAAGGGAAACATGAGAATCACTGAAGTCCCGCACAGGACAGCCTCAAGAATCACACCATGTGTCTGAGATTGTTGCCCAAGTGCTTTTGGAGCTCTGTCAGGCTTGGTGCTATGACCACTTCCTCGGGGAGCCTATTCCAATTCCCAAACCACTCTCTTGATGAAGAATCTTTTCCTAATATCTAACCTAAACCTCTACTGGGACAGCTTTATGCAGTTTGCTTGGATCCTGTCACTGGTCACCAGAGAGATCAGTGCCTGCCCCTCTGCTTCCCCTCAAGATGCAATGAGGTTTCCCCTCAGCCTCCTCTTTTCCAGACTGAGCACACCAAGTGCCCGCAGCTGCTCCTCATACGGCTTCCCCTTAAGGCCCTTCACCGTCTTCGTAGCCCTCCTTTGGACACTCTTTAGTAGCTTTAGATCCTTCTTATACCATGGCACCCAAAACTGTACAGAGGACTCAGGCTGAGTCTTCTACCAGTGCAGAATAGAGCGGAACAATCACCTCCTTTATATGCAAGCAATATGGTTGAACATGTATTCTTGAGGTCTGTCTAGGTATGTGACTAGGAGAAGTTCGATTGTGCTTGGCTGGGAACATATACATTTGTTCTTATCGTTTGCTTTGCTGAATTCTGTCTTCTTGTCCTATCAATGAAGCTTGTGCACTGATGGTACTTGAGTGGTGATTAAAAGCAGTGCTTTTATTTGTACTTGCTTTGGGAGTATTGTGCTGTTATGAATTGCTGTTGTGAACTTTTAAACTCAAGAATAGTTCTGAATAAATGCGATAAAGGATTAGGTAATCCTGGTCACAGAATTCATTCCTTTACTGAAATAAAGCACATAATTTTTCAGCCTCACTGTAACTTTTTTTTTTTAAGCAATAAATTGTTACTTAAAATTCATTTTAACTCTTTAATATCTCCTACTGCTTCGCTTTTTATTTTTATATTTTAGATTTGACTAGATAGATAATTTCAGTGACAAGTCATAGTAAAAATGTTACATCATGTAATCAGGAAAAACACTTCGGGAGCCCTACAAGGTAAAAAAGTTGGTTGCACAATGCACTTCAGAACCCTTCTATGACTTAAAACTGTGAAGATGGTCTAACTGTGTGTTGTGTTGCCATTTTATTTGAATGCACAAAGTTAAAGCAGTAAGCTTGAAAAACAAATAAACCTCCATTTGAGCTTCATTGTCGCTTTTTATATTCTCGAAGTCATGTGCTTGAAAATTTATGGATTATATCCAAATAATTATGAAAGAGAAGCTGAGGTCTTCTAAGATTGCGAGTATGTATAGTGTTAAATTTGAAGTATTACTCATACCTAGATGATCATGGTAGATCCCTTCCAGGTGAACTATTCTATTCTGTTATGTTCTAATGGAACTGTACGCTTTCTGTGTCTTTGATGCTTTCTCCTTCACATCTGCATTTATCACCTGTGGGAAACTTTTTAGAGGCTCAGGGTCATGGAAAGATACTGGAGTTATATCTGCAGAACACGGGACTGTCACAAGACCAGCTGGTGAACAATGAACAAGAGATGAATGTCTAAATAAGATAGCACGCGGATGTGGGAGAAGGACCCGAGACCCTCAGATTGAGACATGCTGGCGCCGAGGAAGGTCGACCAGAGCAGCTCGTGAACAGCGCATGATTGTTAAGCATTGACCAATCCAGTATCACCACGCTTCATTATTAACCAATCAAGTATTGCCATGCTATGTCACGCTATTTAGAAACCCTATATAAACCTCACGCTTTGTATCAATAAATGGAACAGCCATGATAACTCTATGAGTAAGTGTCTGATTCCCGTTCACCGCGACAATCACCTGCAAAGACACCATTTGTATTTAACAAATGAAGATTTTCAGATGTCCTGGGAATCTGCTACAAAGCTTCAAATGGGACCTCTTCCAAAGCCCAGAGTATTTGTATCTTGTTTGTTATTGAATTACTTTTGCACCACAGACCTCTGTTAATAGACAAGGACTTGAGCTATATGAAAAGCCAGACAAATGTAGAGTGACCACACAGTATCTGTCTCAAGGAACGTGTATTCTTTAATATGAGACAACACACAGCTAGGAACCAGGAAGCTTAAGAAGCCGTGAGATGTAGTAGCTAGAGAGGTGGTAGTGTTAGTCCAGACTAGCTCTGCTAGGACCCAGGGATCAGGCTTTCTTGCCTTCATTCAACAGTCCCTTTCTCACATCCCCAAATTATGGCAGAGCTCCTGAACATACTGTAGTGGTTTCCTCACACTGTATGTTAAATAAGGTTGAAAGGCCAAATCAGTTTTTGGTAGAACTTCACTGTTACAGTAGAATTTGAGAATGGAGGATCTGAATTCAGTTTTAGATATTTCCCAGTGCTGAAAAGATGATGTGTCTTCCTCAGCTATGGATTTTAATTGGGTGCTGGGCTTTTCATTGCATGCTAAATAGATTCAATATCATGTAATATTGCACTATTTGTTTGAAAGTTAAGAAATTTCGGGTTATGATCTTGGTGTTTCTTAATGTTAGGGAATAAAATTCAGATGCTTAGCAGATTTCAAACACTTACTATGTGTTGAAATTAAAGATATAAAGCCTTTCCTTTCTGCCCAGAGAACGTGTTCATCTTGAGCTACTGTAGCTCCTGAAGCTTAGGAAAGACTCAGATGTTTATTTTGTTAACTTAGACCTATAATTGAAAAATATAACCTTATCCCCTAATTAAAAAGCAATCATCTTGTTATTCTGGCATTTAAAGCTTTAATCTTTAATATTAACTGTTCTTAAGAAAACAGCCTTTTCCTGCAAATACTTAGAAGTATTTTACATCTGATTCACTTTATATTTGATTGAAAGTGTAAGTATATCCCCAGATATTTTGTTATAGTAGTTCTGAGATGTGGAAAATAAGATCCCATGTGGCATTTAGTACGATTTCTTTGATTTACAACTGAAATAAACATTTAATTGACAGCAGACCGTTATTGTTATTTGTTCTTGTTATTTATGTATACATAAATAATTAAAATTGTGCATTCTCAATTACTACTTTTGTTTTGGCTCACTAAAGGAAATTTTCCCTGTGCTGCCTCTTGGATTTAGTCCTTCACATGCCGCACTGAGACTGAATTTGCCTGAGGTACTGACTCAGTTTCCTTTGGAAGCTACTGAATTCACTGCAGCCTTGTTGCAAAGGGGTCACAATGAATCAGTTGCATTTTTTTTGTTTCACAGTTTTGCACTGTGTAATTACAACAAGAAATTGAGCATGAAGTTTGCTTATATCCTGCCTGTCATATCAGTGTCTTCATTCACTCAGTTAATTGCCAGACTGAAACTGCTCACCTATATGGCCTTGTTCTTGCCCGATCTGCACTAAGATGGTGTTATAGTTTTAGAATTTGTCAGAATTTTTTCTTTCCTACCAGCAGTTTCCTACCAGACACCCTCCTTGCCTCAGCTATCGAGACAAAGAGGCTCACCTAATCACTCAAATGCCAGCCTAATGGCAAAGAGGGGTGGGGGGTGGTGGTGTGGGAGGTGGTGGAGGGAGCTTCTTTTTTTCCTTCCAGTTTGGGGAGTTTTTTTTCCGGCTCCCGCTCTTCCGGCGGCAGTTTCGGGGAGGAAGGCACCACANATCCTGAGCCAGCACCTCCCGGATGGCGAACAAAAGGAGTCCACATTGCC
>VWZG01006184.1:103468-138111 GCA_013396735.1 Grallaria varia | reverse complement strand
CCATTCCCCATTCCCCTTTCCGCATTCCCCATTCCCCTTTCCCCTTTCCCCATTCTCCATTCCCTGTTCCCCATTCCCTTCTCCCCATTTCCCATTCCCCTTTCTCCATTCCCTGTTCCCCATTCCCCATTCCCCATTCTCCGTTCCCCATTCCCCTTTCCCCATTCCCCATTCCCCGTTCTCCATTTCCCATTCCCCTTTCTCCATTCCCCATTCCCACTGGGATGTGCTCGTGCCAGAGGCTCACACTGGGATCAGCCTGCAGCCCTCAGGGCCGTGGCTGGGACACAGCCAGTCCTGCCCACAGCGAACCTTCCGGCTGGTCCTGAGCCCTGGATTTTGGTCCTGAGCCCTGGATTTTGGTCCTGAGCTCTGGATTTTGGTCCTGAGCCCTGGATTTTGGTCCTGAGCTCTGGATTTTGGTCCTGAGCCCTGGATTTTGGTCCTGAGCCCTGGATTTTGGTCCTGAGCTCTGGATTTTGGTCCTGAGCCCTGGATTTTGGTCCCGATCCCTGGATTTTGGTCCTGATCCCAGGATTTTGGTCCAGATGTGGAGTGTTGCCAGCACAGAGCCAGGGGCAGCCCCGAGGGAGGTACTGTGGGAAATCCTGCAGTTCCCTGGAGCTTGGGCACCTCCCAGCCTTGAGCTGTGGATGCTTTTGGGGTCCATACTGGGAGCAGTGTTATTTAATATCTTTATTAATTATGCAGATGAAGGGATTGAGTGCGCTCTAGGCAGGTCTGCAGTGACACCAAGCTGAGGGTGCAGTGACACCAAGCTGAGGGTGCAGTGACACACGGGAAGGATGGGGCCATCCAGAGGGAACTGGACAAGCTCAAGCAGAGGATCCACGGGAATCTCATGCAGTTTAATAAGGCCAAGGGCAGGTCCTGCACCTGGGTCAGGGCAGACCCTGGTGACAATCCAGGCTGGGAATGAACAGACAGAGCAGCCTTGAGGAGAAGGATTTTGGGGAGCTGGAGGGTGAGAGGCTGGACATGAACCCACCCAGAGCCCCCTGTGCCCTGGGCTGGTCCCACAGCGTGGGCAGCAGAACAGGGGGGGATTCTGCCCCTCTGCCCCCTCCGGTGAGACCCCACCTGCAGAGCTGCCTCCAGCCCTGGGGACAGCACAGGGAGGATGTGGAGCTGCTGGAGAGTCCAGAGGAAGAAACTCCAAGGGAGTCCACGGAGAAACTCCAAGGGAGGGAGTAGCTCTGCTGTGATGGAAGGCTGAAAGAACTGGGATTGTTCAGCCTGGAAGGAGAAGGCTCTGGGGAGACCTTTTTGGGGCTTTCCAGTACCTGAAGGGAGCCTACAAGAAAGAAGGAGAGGGACTTTTTACAAGGATGACAAGACAATGGGAAATGGTTTCCCACTGCCAGAGGGCAGGGTTAGATGGGATACTGGGAAGGAATTGTCTCTGTGAGGGTGGAGAGGCCCTGGCCCAGGTTGGGCAGAGAAGCTGTGGCTGCCCCTGGATCGCTGGAAGTGTCCAAGGCCAGGTTGGACAGGGCTTGGAGCAACCTGGGACAGTGGAAGGCATCCCTGCCCATGGCAGGAGGTTGGAACAGGATGAGCTTAAGCCCTTCTGACTCAAACTATTCTACGATTCCATGGAAAGAACACGGAACACTGTGTGGTGCTGCCACCCTTGGTGTTGGACACGGCTGAGTGACTGGGAGCAGGATGGGAGAGCAAAACAGCCTCTCTTGGAGTCCACATGGGAGAGCTCCAGGAAGCAGAGCAGCCTGGGCAAGGGGAAACCCGAGGTCCTCCCCTGTCTGTGCATTCCTGTCCCCAGGCGAAACTTCCCGACATCCCAGGGAAGTCGCTCCACCTCTCCCTGCCCCAGCAGCAGAGCAGGATGTGGCCCCACAGTCCCACCCAGCCCGGCTGTTTCCATATTCCCCTCCTTCTGGCCCCAGATGAATCTCCAAGAAGGAACTTCCCACCAAGAGCAGACTTGCCCTGCTCCCAGTGAAGGGAATCCGCAGCCTGGCTTGGCTCAAGGATTGGCTCTTGCTCCGAAGGATCCAACTCCTCCGTGAGCTCCTGCCTGCCGAGGGGCGCCTGTCGTGGCTGGGCTCCTCTTCCTCCCGGCCCACGCAGGGGTGAGTGCCTGGCACAGAGCTCTGCTCAGGCAGTGCCTTAGCAAAGGAATGTTCCTTGGCTGTGGGAACAGCAGCAGGCAGGCAGGTGGGCTCCCAAGAATGAAGGATGTTTTTCCTTCTTTCTTTGGCTTGAGCTGCCCTCACCGTGTCCTGGAAGCAGAGGCTGGAACCAGGGGAATTTTATCACCCTCCTTCACCTGTTGTCTTCTTCAGAAAATACCAGTAGATAAGGCTCAAAACTCCATCCCCCGAGAGCAGCGTGGCTCCTGAGCACCTCACAGCAGTCACCCCACACAAATTCTCCTAAGCTAGTTTATTCAGCAGAAAACCAACTTTCAGAGAAATCAGAAACTGACACCAAAACCACCTGAACTCGATCTAAAACTCAGCCACCTGACTGCCCTTAAGTTCTCATTTCATCTGCTGTCATACAGCAGACCATCTTCTCTCCCATCTCTCCTCCCATCCACCCAAGGAGCCGGCCCAAGGCAGGCTGTGCTCACACGGGGAGTCCATACACACCTCCTGGGAATGCTGTGTACACCACAGGATTCATGAGGATCAGTGCTAATCCCTATGATCACTAAACCCAAAGAAAGTGACTCTTTGTTTCCCCGAAATCCGCAGAAACACTGAAACCAGCAAATTCTTGTCTTTCCTGCACCAGTAAGTGATGGCTAAATGTTATCTTAGATCAAAGGAAGATGGGAATGGCTGGATCAGCCCATCCAGCCTGTCTCTGCCTCTGGCACTAACTCCCACCAGATGCTCCAGAGGAAGGTGAAAACCTCCTTGGCCCGTAGACACAAAATAATCTGCCCAAGCAGGACTTCTGATCATCTGCTACAAGGGCACAGGAGCAAGTCCAGTGGCCTTGCTGGTCAAGACCAGTGGGACGTGGGTGGGATTTACATGAGGTCATTCAAAGACCAAGGTTAGGAGGGAGATGTCCCCTGTAGTTAATGGAGAGAGGGAGATGAAAGCCTTCCTTCAGTGATTCAAAAGGAGAGTCCACTTCTACCCTGAATCACCCTGGGAAAGAGCTGATCTCTTTTCATCAACCAAATACGGAGTTTTAGGACCGTTGGCCTTCAGCTCCATGTTTTAAACACCTCAAATTAGGGTGGATGCACCATCAGAAAGGGTTTCAGCTTCAGCAACGTCCCTCTGTAGGGACATCTCCTTGATGCCAGCCTCACATATAAAATGTCACCACTAAGGTGCAGATCACAGGTGAAAGTGAGATGGCATCCAGCAAAGAGCTGAATTCAGGAAGAAAATCATTTCCCAAAGCCCTGTTTTACAAGGCTCTGCAGTAATCCAGATTAAAAAGGAAATTCGTAGAAGTCTATGCAGCAGCAGAAACTGCAGATAAGCATCTGTTGACAGCACCTTGAAGAACTGACACCTCTGCCACATCACTCCTGGCAGAGTTGTTTGACCTCTGGAGAGTCCCTTCCACTTTGAATTGAAGCTTCTCTCTCTAGTGAAAATAAAGATCATAGAATTGTAGAATAGTTTGTGTTGGAAGGGACCTCAGAGCCCATCCAGTCCCACCCCTGCCATGGGCAGGGACACCTTCCACCAGCCCAGGTTGCTCCAAGCCCCATCCAACCTGCCCTTGGACACTTCCAGGGATTCAGGGGCAGCCACAGCTTCTCTGCCCAGCCTGTACCAGGGCCTGCCCACCCTCACAACCAGGAATTCCTTCCCAAGATCCCATCTGACCCTGCCCTCTGTCTCTGGGAAGCCATTCCCTGTGTCCTGTTGCTCCAGCTCCTACATGAGTTGTCCAACCTCCTTTGTAAAAACCTTGTGACCTGCGGGTGAAATCAGTCCTGACGGATTAATGGCGTTACTAATGGAAAGCAGAGGAAATACCGGTTGCAAGACACTGAAAAACCCCAGGCTGCCCCCGGGCAGCGTTTCCTGCCAGGGTGATGCACCGGGGGCTGAGAATGACACAAGCAGCGCCCTCATGACGTAACGACCCGGAGCTCCCGGCACGCCGCGAGAGATCCCAGCGAGTCTGAGCAACAGCCGCGACGCTCGGTCCAACAACGGCTCCAGAAACCCGGGCGTTGAGGCGCTCGTGGAGTGACTTCAAAGGCATCCTGACATCAGCAAAGCCACCGGCAGGGCCGCAGGTCTGCCCAGTTTCACACACCGTGCTCCAGGAGCAATGATCGCGGGGTTTGAGTCACGGAGCGTCGCTGACCGTCACCCAGCGCTTCCTCCGGCCGGCGTGGAAGGGAGCCCAGGCACAGATATCTGACTTTCACATCTCGCCCTCTTTGCTAACAGAGCTTCTTACACAGCGAGCTCTGTTGCTGGGCTATAGGGAATTTTTGTCCCAGGCTCCTTGACGTGATCCTTTTCAGACAGAAAATCCTGACTCATGAAGCTGTGACGTTGAATGTGCTGCTGTGTAAGGCCTGACACAATGAGACACTTGGCACCCGCTCGCTCCGAACCCAGCCAAGGGGAATGTATGCATTTTTGAGAACTGAATACTCTAATTTTCTACTTCTAAGGAATAGGGAAGCCTTAGCAAAGCCGTAGCAACAAGGGTCACCCAAATACAGTCAATGTCTCCCACTGGATAGTTAAATAAGCGAAATGAAAAAATAATGGTTTTCCCTTTTTTTTTGCAATCAGTGGCCAAATATGCTGCTTCGCTTCCGGAACGAGCGGCTGCCAATTTCAGAGAAGAAAATCTCTTGTAGCCAAGTAGCTCAGCTCTTGCATTCTCTCAAACAGCCTGGGAAAAGGAAAGCCGGCCAGCCAGTCGGCTAAATAATTTTTGGAAATAAGTAGGTAATGACTCTCTGACACACCACGGCCGTGGCAAGTTTACTCACAGGCTGACATCTCTTTTAAAGCAGCAAATTGACACATCCATGTCAAATCCTTGGATCGCCTTCACAGAAATTTTGTGAGTTGAATGTGGGTCTGATTTCCAAGTTACCAAAAGATTTTAAGCATAAGAAACTTAGCAAAGTATCTTTGGATGAGCCCATCTGGCCTTATCCAAAATGCACAGAAGTACTGAGAGTGCTTGGGTTTTTTTTTGATATTCCTGCTCTGAAGCTTCCAGTCAAGCTCTGAAGCTTCCAGTCAAGCTCTCTGTGCAGCACTTTGAAAAGAGAAAGAACATAATGTCAGGCAACTGGCCCGATTCTTTTTTTTACTTTAGTGTAATTCCAGTGCTTGGGCAGGAAAACCAGGTAACAGCAACCACCAGCCAAAGGAAAGCCCTGGTTGTGTACAGGCAACTCGGCTTTGCTGGGGTGTCCTTCTTACCAGCATCTTCCAGGCGCTGAAGCCTGCATTGATTCACAACCTCTTTGCCATGGAATAACACCGAGTTGTTCTGGGGCAGCTTATGTGCTATGCTACAACTCTCCTGCTCCTCCTGGAGTTGGTCAACGTGGAGGTTGGTGCCAAAACAAGAGGTCCTTGCCCTTGCCCCATGGACCACTCCCTTGCACCTTCATCAGCCATTGGCCATGGGATGGGCCAGGTCAGGGACAGGCTCTGAATGAAAACCAACCCACCCCAGAGGCAGCTCATCTGAGCCTTCAGCAGGACCCACAGGCAATGCAGGTTGTACCTACCTGTGCTGTCCCTTCCCAGCTCTCTGCCCAGGAGACACAGAGAGGAACCACCAGAGCTCTGCTGAAGTGGGACTTCATGGCCTGAGAGGAATGATCAGTGGCAAGTAATGGTCTTCACTGAATGAGATCCAATCTGCATTAAATGGGGAGAAAAATCTTGGGACTGGAAGATGGGAATCTGCCCCTCTGCCCCCTCAGGTGAGACCCCACCTGCAGAGCTGCCTCCAGCCCTGGGATCCATCAGCACAAGGACATGGAGCTGCTGGAGAGAGTCCAGAGGATGCCACAGAGATGCTCCAAGGGCTGGAGCTCCTCTGCTCTGGAGCCAGGCTGGGAGAGCTGGGGAGGTTCACCTGGAGAAGAGAAGGCTCCAGGGAGACCTGAGAGCCCCTTGCAGAGCCTAAAGGGGCTCCCGGAGAGCTGGAGAGGGACTGGGGACAAGGGATGGAGGGATAGGACACAGGGAATGGCTTCCCACTGCCAGAGGGCAAGGTTAGATGGGATATTGGGAAGGAATTCCTGGTTGTGAGGGTGGGCAGGCCCTGGCACAGGTTGGGCAGAGAAGCTGTGGCTGCCCCTGGATCCCTGTGAGTGTCCAAGGCCAGGTTGGACGGGGCTTGGAGCAACCTGAGCTGGTGGAAGGTGTCCCTGCCCATGGCAGGGGTTGGACTGGATGGGCTTTAAGGCCCTTCCCACCCAAACCATGCTGTGGTTCTGCACTAGGAGAGCTGTAGCAGAGGACAGATGCAGGTGTGGGAGCAGAGCTCAGCAAAGGCTGTAGCTGCCAAGGTGGAGCAGTAAAGAGTCAAAATATAACTGCTTTTTGCACATAAGCAGAGCTCCTTCACCCTGAAATTATTGGTTCTTAATGGAACTGCATCCTGTGATGCTTTTTATTAATGCTGAGGAAGCACCTAGAAACAATTAACAAGATCAAAGCCCTGTAAGAGCAGCTCCTGCAAGGGCTCCTGAGATGGCTCCTGCCCCAAAGGGCAGCGCTCTCCATGTGGGGGAGGATTGGGAGGGAGGGATCCTTCGCCAAACCACCATCCCTCATCCCAGTGCTGTGCCTCACCCACAGGGCCATGCAGCTTCCATGCACTGGCTGGGCTGAACTTTGAGGGAAAAGTGCTCAGGGACAAAAGGCGACTGTGCCCCCGGCTGTCCTGCCGAGCCCCGGCCCACGGCTGTGCCTCTACCACCTGCTCAGGCTGACATTCAGGGAGCTGAGGCTGCCAAGGGCTCGGGCACATTCTCGCCAACTCCAAATGCCACTTTGTTTTCTAGAGACACCATTTTGCTGTGTTTTAGACAGTCTTACCCTCTGTTACTGAAAAAAGGTCTGTGTGTGATTCAAGGTCAATTTACTGCACAAAGGACTTGGTTTCCTGTTATCAAGCCCAGACTTTCATCAGAGTAAACATCCCCTCACTGCACGTCCTGTAGAGAAACACAAGTAGCATGAACAGAATATATCATGACATGCTTGGAAAAGAAACCAGTACCTTGTATTTGCCAACCACATCCCTCTTCTCCCTCTGGGGTTTGCTCAAAGCCCTCCAGGGCAGGTCTGGGGGCTTTCCTTGGCAGCCACAGCCCGTGCACCTTCCTGAGGGATGTTAAATCATGGAACAGTTTAGGTTGGCAGAGACCATAAAGCCCACCTCATTCCACTCCCTACCCATGGGCAGGGACACTTTGCACTAGACCAGGTTGCTCCAAGTTTATCCAACATGGCCTTGAACACCTCCAGGGATGGGAGTGTTGAATCCACTGATCACAGCCAGAGTATTGTCATTCCTTTTTCTCCAGCACAAAACCAACTCCACAGGAAGGTATTCACACAATCAGCCAATTGATTCTGCATCAGAGCAATAGGACATTGATGCTCTGGGAATAGCCAAACAGGCATGTCTGGCACATGGATGGATACCCAGGGTGGCGTTTCCTATGGAAAACTCCTGTGAGGCTTCGGAATCTCAGCCTCCGCTCAAAGGAAAGATCTATGTGCCAAGCAGACTTAAATTAGCCTTGGAAAACTGATTATGGAAAATGTGCCAGCTCAGATGCAAATCCCTCTTACCTACCTCGTGATGACAACACAAGCCTGGTGAAATTTTACTCATCCATTAACAGAAGAGACTTTGCCCGGTGACACACGTGGGTGGGATTCCAGCAGGGTGACATTATGCTTTTGGCACAAGGACCTTGGCCCCCCCCAAGCATGGCAACCCTGTGGCATGACAGAGGCAGGCCACAGCCACATACTTTACCTGCTGACTCAAGAGGAAGAATGCAGAACCTACAAAAATTAGAGTTCCAGCCAAAATCCTGAGATGGTAATCTCATGGAGCAGGCCCTCAGGTAAAAGATTTATGATTAGAATTACACTCATGAAAGCACTGGCTGATTACCAATCACCTTCAGAGCAAGGTACAGCCAAGGCATTTCACTGGTATCACTTCCAAAATCCACTGGAGGGAAAAAATGACCACTCAGCTCACTGGGACAGTGTTAACAGTGATTTTTGTTTCACCACCACAGATAGAGGTCCCTCCACACTCCACTGCAATCTGTGACAACACTGCAATCAGTGACAACTCTCCTGTTTTAAGCACAAAACCATTCTTGTTTCTGCTGCTCCTGTGTCATGTTTCATTTCTCCTCTCTGCTGTCCTTCCAAAACTGAAAGAGCAGCAGTGATCACATCAGATCGGATGACTTCCTAGATCACACGCAGCACTGGAAATCCCAAAAGAAACCTCCGTTTTCAGGTGAAAACCAAGTGTTGACACCTGTCCACGCGCTTCCCACACAGCACCAGGGGTTATTTTCTTGTTGAGGGCAGTGCATTTAAGGATGTGGTTGAGACGATGCGTTTTCCGTTTGACTTCAGCTTGACTTTCAGTTTGAAACCGAGAGACCTCTTCTTGTTAAACACCATCCCAGAAACAGGGACGCGTTTCCAGAAGCGCGGCTGCCCTGCCTGTGGCCCGGCAGGTTGGGGGTATCCACATCAAAGCTGCTCAAGAGCCTGTGGGCGCGATAAACGAGAACGGCTTCCCCTTCTTCACTGATTTTCTGAAAAACCCTGTGGAGCAGTCATTTTTCCCTAGAAGAATGTCCCCAATATTCTGGGTTTTTTAAGCGGTTCCTAATCATAATTGCTGTTGGGATCTTTGGGCGATCAAAGGGAGGGTGGCTGGGATTCTTTGTATTGCTCACATTAGCGCCAGGATCACATATTCATTTATTTGGGCTGAAGAGGTACCAGTCTCCTTTCACTGCACGCACACAATTACTGTAAGCATGCAGAGGACTTGCCAAATGATGCATGAGGGGAGGAGGAGAATCTTTGAAGAAAATTGTTCAAACGTAATTTAGTTCACTAATTGGCAAGGGACCGTTACTAACGAATTGCTTCTGTTTTATGTCAGTAGTGAATCAGGTTGATGATGTGTAACATACATTAAGTCAGTTAATGAGTATTAACTAGAAATGCGACTGAAACACAAGAAAAAGAGTTTTTTCACCTTTAGCCAGCCAAGCAGAATTGCTAATAAATAAAAGGGTATGTGTAAGTGGTTTAGATGATTCCAATCTGCAGTGGAAAGACTTTTCTTAGAATCTGGTGGTAACCACAAGTTTGTGGGAGAGAAAAATCAGACGCTTACTGCGGCAGTTCATCACTAGTTACTTTATTCCTAACCAAGCTTGAAATCAAAATGACTAAAAGTCATTACCGTAAAATACCTGATTAGAACCCAATGTGAGCTGAGACCCTGAGCCTTGGCTGTGGCTACAAGACCAGGGCATCGTGTGGTCTACTGTGTGTTGACTTTGTGGGGCTGGGCATGCTCTTGTGGTCTCACTGGGGACAGGACACTTGGCAACTCCCCATATGCACCCGCAGGTTCCAGCGCCCCTAAGCCTTGGGTATCATATGTAGAGGAGGAAGACAACCTTGTTGGAGCAGCTGAAATCACAGCCATTCTTGACTCTCTTTTTGCAGGAGGCAATGACACGGCACAGCCCCGGGTGCTGAAGGGATGTGGCACCAGAGCCCAGCAGTGCCAGGGCAGAGCCGGAAGGTGACGGCAGGCCTGGAGCTGTCCCGTGCAGAGCGTGGGTCACTGGGGGGTGTGCAGCCCTGAGAGCAAACACTGTGACAAAGCCTGGGCACAAGGAAGGTTTCTGGCTTGCTCTGGCATGTGAACAAACTGGCTTATTAGGCCAAAGGTGCAAAAATGAGAGCACAGGAGGGAGAGGGTGGATAAAATGGAGAATTCCTACATTCTGCAGGCTTTGTGAAATAGCCATTGGGCCCTGAAACCTGACAGACACTGCTGGGGGCTCAGGGACATGCAGGGCTCTGTCTGCCATGGGCTGAGGGGGGACAGCTCTGGGATTAGGGTCACAACCCATCACTTGACCACCTGGAGAAGGAGGGCAGCAGAACAGCTCGAAGGGCTCCGTTTGGGCATTATCTCTGCTCAGTCAACCAGATTCAGTTGGGCTTTCAACTCATTCAGGACAAGCAGAGTAAGAGCAGAAGGGAGATGTATCAAACCCGGCTCCTGGTAACCCTAAGCATTGAAAGATCACTGGTCCAGCAGTGAGGAAGAGCCCTCATGTCCAGAGCCAACCTTGAGCGCTGCCACAGCAGATGACATCACCATGTTAATGGTGACAGGGCACCTGGTGTGTCAAGTGATGGCCCTGGTGGCCGAGGTCCTTCAGTCAGATACCTGTAAGGCGTTGTTCTCCTTACCTGTATTTGCAGCCACAGGGTGCCTTTATTACTGCTGGTTTTAAACAGGCTGTATTGCAACACAATTTATATCACACAACTGCCTGAGCCTCTCGGACATAGTGGGCTGCTGGTTTAGAAATAAGCTGATAATACAGTCATGGCAACACTACTTGCAGAGTCAGAAAAAACCATCCAGCACCAGCAGAAAATGTGTATAGGTTAGTTTATCTGTGTACTCAATAGAGATAACACCCCTTCTTTGAAAAAAAAAAAAAATCTATGCTCTGGAAACTGCAGATAGGAAGAAGTTAAGCACAATCTAGTGGATCATGAGACTTGGTGCTCTCTGGCACTGATAGCTCAGAGTTCAGCTTGAAATAGTGCCATTGAAAAGGGATGACAGAGTGGCACAGGACAGTCCAGCCCCAGAGGTGGGAATTTAGCCAGTGAGGACTGAGAGGTGTGAGGGAAAGAGGCAGAAAGAAGCACACAGACACGACTGGCATGGAATTTATAAATCCTCAACTTTAGAACATCAAACAAGGGCTAATGGTTGACAATGTCATCACAATTATTGGACTTGTTGTCTCTGCAATCCAGAGTTTTCACAAGACAAGTAAACATGCACAAATACACGTGGGATGTGGAAGGGTTAAACGCTGGGAGAGAGGAAAGGTCTGTACCAGTCAGATGACAGTGCAAACTCACACCTTCCAAAATGTATTGTGTGTCAGAATGAACATAATTTCCTGCTGTTCAGAGGCAGCTTCTCTGGTTCACTGACCTTCCTTTTCTTCTCGGGTCCTGTTACCTCTTCCTGGCTAAAGGCAAGGTTCAGGAGGTTTATCTGCAAGAACCATCAGAAACAGGGATCATTCTCACGGAGCAGGCTCCTGCTACATGAGTCAAAAAGTGCAGCTTCCAAAACTGCCATGTGTGTGCCTTGATCCTCTTGGCTTGGCTCAGTGTGATCCTGTTCTCCAGAAAAGCAATTAGGCAAGGAATCAAAACTGGAGTACTAGATGGAACTGGTGCAACCGTAAGAATTGTGCAAGCAACAGGTTCAGCTTCAGGGACAGAGAATGGGCTTGGTGGCACAGGAACAGCACCCAACTTCCCACTGCCAACAGAAAATAGCAGGAGCAAGACCTTTGAGGACTGTAATAGCTGTTAGGGCACTGGCTTTTCCACCAACCTCAGGGAATCAGAACACATGGAAAAGAAGGGGGCACTTATGTCAAATTTGCAGTCACAGCCTGTAAGGAGAAGACACACAGTTCCTCTGTTTGTACATCAGGGAATTCAGCACAAGCTGGTCAATCTCAGACTTCAAAACTACCTGTGAGTCTGTGAAAAATAAGTAATCCAAGCAAACTTTTTTCCAAAAGGCTTAACTTCCCTCTAGAAAGACACCAACCTCTCCCAAAAATCTTCTGAGCCTACAAACCGAGAGGCTAAAACCCACAGATAAATCTGTGTGAGAATATGAATGAGTCAATGGAACAGGCACTTCAGACAGACCACAGGGAGATGGACAGCCAGAACGACAGCTGACGTGTTGGCTGGGCCAGGGGACAAATTCATTTATCCTCCTTATCATGTAACATATTTGCATTTTTACAATAATAATAATCTGGAGCTGCTGAGAGCAACGTGTGTTGTCGCCCACCCAGAAGGGACAAAGCACAGTCTGGCAATGTGACCTCTCTCACTGGAGCTGAGCAGAAGGGACACACCACAGCACAGAGCTTTGCCTCCAAAACAAAGTTCATTTGGATGACAAGGAGGTGAGTGGAGAGGGAAAGGAGTGCTAACCAAATTCCTGCTCCAAAACAGGAGTTCCTCCCTCCAGTGTCACTGCAAAACATGAGGAACCCTGAAACTGAAGCACAAGGAGTTAATAAAGAGCTATTCCAGGAGGAATCATGGGGATGAGCACAAGGTCTCCAGATTACAAGATGTGGTCATCACAGAATTCCCCCGCTCACCTCACCAGGGGTTGCTTTCCCTCTGACCTTGGTCTGAGGCTTTGGCAATCTCTGCATAGCAATGGGATTTCTAATGTGTGAAATAGCTCTGATTAGGGATGAGCAGCAAAACACTTTCAAACAACTTCACTTTGCCTCTCTATCCTGCTTCAGTTTGTTTTTCTTCCCGTCTTCCCTTCACTTCATTATGAGCAACACAATATTGCTTAATGCAAAAAGTACAACTTCCTTTCCCTAAAAACAGAGAAAATGAGAATGTGCCAAAGTGGGCTGGGCAGGCTCTCCCTCACCCTGCAGGCTCAGGCTGACAGAGCTGCCAACGCTGCCCAAGGCGTGTTGGCTCGAGGACAGGGTGACGAGTGGCTCTGTGTTGCAGCTCCTGACCTGACATCCAGCTGCTCCAAAGGGTGTTTTAGGCAGCTATTGACTTTCCTCTCCCTGGCATCGTTTTAACCTGTCTGCTTCTTTTTTTTCTTTTTTTTTTTTCAAGTAAAGGGCCCAGAGGAGGAAATGCTGCATCCAGGCCCTCTGCAGTCCTAACACAGCTGCAGGATTTGTCCCCTGTCCCGCTGGCCACAAAACAAAGCAGGGTGATGATTCCCAGTCTCCCATCCCCAGTCACCTGGATGAGGCAGCTTTCCTTCTATTTCAGCCTAAACAGCATCAGCAAGAGCTGGTTCTTTTATTTCCTCTGTTGAGGAACAGATCTTCCCCAGCCCAGACAGCTACTGAGTGAAGATTTTACCCCTTTGCTATTCCTCCTGAATTTTCTGCAGGGATGGGATACTTTTGAGGTGGAGAAACAGCCACAAGCAGCTGCTCGCACTCCAACTCTCCCCAGTTTTCCTGCCCTTTACCACAGGCAGCAGGAGCACATCACAGGAACCAGGGAGGAGGAGGGAAAACATCCATGGAAGCCATTGAGGGCTCTAGACTAGCACTGTTCATGTATTGAATGAATCAGAGGTCAGCAGTGAGAGGTATTTCACTGAAGACAACGTGCCCTGGCCTGTCCCTGCCCAGCTACAAGTTCATGTAGGAACCCGGAGCCAGAAACAGACCCCAAGTCCAATTTCAGCTCCCATCCTTAATCAAACACTCCAGCTTCTTCCCCAGAAATGTCACTCTAAATGGGATTAAGTCAGATCCTATCCATGTTTATTTGACTTGAAACAGAGGGCAAACATCTTCAACGGTGTGGTGAGAAGCAGGAAATCCCTCCCATTGATTAAACATACAATCAAAACCTCCAGAAGTTGATTAATTCTAATTTTTCCCATGCACTGGGATGCTTGACTTGAGTAACAATGGCAGAGCTTGTGCTGTGTGAATGTTGCTTCTCCTCTTACCCAACCCCGGCTCCAGGGATGAGCCAGGTGCCATAAAAGCAGATAGGACAAAGTGCAGGCCCTCACACGCTCACCCTGCAAAGGGACCACGCTGACAGGTGGGACAAGTCCAGATCAAGTAGCAAAGGCAGGAGCAGATCCATGACCTCCTGACTGAGTTCAGGGTCTGGGTCATGCCCTGGACACACTGTGAGTTTGAATCTCCTGTTTTACTGTACTAGACTACGTGTAAAAAAGTAATACTTTGCAGCAGGATTACAGCAAACTTGTGAATCACACAAGTGTTACTAATTTCTGGCATGAGACTCCCAGGACAGCTGTGCGTTGTCTGGAGCAGATATCAGGCTAAAAATAGATTAGACTTAGATTAAAGCCTTCCCAAGGCAGACTGGTGGACCAAACAGCATGAGCAGACCACAGCCACACTGCTATTCTTAGATAGACACAATCAGGACCCAGTTCTGTGCTCTGCAATTTGCAATCCCCAGTGTCCCCAAGTATTCCGGCTGAAAATTCCCAGCATAAACGGAGGCGAATTTACAGCTCTCCTGACGTGTTTTTTGCTTCCCAAGGCATCCTGATGCAGAGCAGCTAAAATTGCACAAGAGCATTCGGCTGTGTCCCTCTTTGTCCCCGGCCTGCCCCATGCTGAGGTTTGGCACTTGGCAAATTTTCTGCCCTCAGAAGAGTTCCTTTTGTCTGGGACATGGAGGGTTTTGTTTGGTACCTTGTAACTGTCCTGACAAGTTCAGAAAGCACATTAACGTCAAAAGAAGTGCAGTTCCATCGAGCAAGCTGGAAGAATAAGGACTGAGATTACAAGACTGAACTGCAAGAAATAAGGCAGAGCGACCCTCAGGTGTGAGGGCAACACACAGTTTGTGCAGGGGACTCTCATCATAATCAGTGACCCAGTGCCCGAGGCATCCTGTGACTTCAGCTGCAGCTACCACTGACTCAACAGCACAGCAGACTCCTGCCACTTCCAAAAATCAAGCCAGTGAGTCTTTCAATGGGTCCCCTAAGACCTGAGGCGTGGGCTGGTGAGGGCAGTAATTCCCACCTGCTCACTGACAGCTGGCTGCTCCGTGCTTCCCAAGCACAGGCAAAATCAAGGTTCACAGGACACATCACAGTGTCAGTGAAAAGATGAGAGATGGACACCAACTGAATCACAGGATCATGGAATCACAGAGTGCTTTGGGATGGAAGGGATCATAAAGCTCAACTCATTCCACTCCCCTGCCGTGGGCAGGGACACCTTCCACCAGACCAGGTTGCTCCAAGCTCCATCCAGCCTGACCTTGAACACTTCCAGGGAAGTACAAGAAATTCCGTTTAAACACAAGGACAAACTTTTAATTTTTTTACTGCGAGGGCAACCAAAGTCTGGTACAACTTATCCAGAGATTCTGTGGAATCTCCATCCTTAGAGATATTCACCACCTGAGTGGACAAGGTCCTGAGACCCCTGAGCCTCTCCCATGCTTTGAGCAGGTTGGTTGGACACGCCGATCTCCTGCTGCCCCTCTCAACCTTGTTGGCTCCACAGAGGCAGCTCCGTGGGCTCAGCACTGGGCTCCCCTCAGTTTCCAGTAACATGGTCACACTGACATCAGTGGAACTAATCCTAATTTCCATCTGTACCCGTGGGGGACACTCAAGCTGGTTGTCAGGAAAGCCAACTGATGCAGGTGGACCTCACTGCGGTGCTGCTGTGGAAACTTCCCACGTTTTTGTGCCCAGGAAGCCACGCCAACACATCAGTGACTCCCACCAGTCCTCATCCTCAGCTCACTGCTAAACCTTTGCCATTCAGCTCCATCTCTTCATCTCATGGCCTGTTCTGCACCTCATGTGTCTTATAGCTTCTAAAGGACTAATGAACAGATTTTTCCAGAGTAAAAAAGAAAAAAAGCCACTAAAATACCTGCCAAAAAACAAAATTATCAATCTTTCTCCTGGTAATACCTTCCAGGGCCCACAATCACACTGCACGCTCTCGTGATGGACATCCTGATTGCTGGATCACAATCCCATCCAGAAGCCTTCTCCTGTAAGATTCCAGCACTGCAGCCGAGGAGGAGAAAGGCAATGGACACTCCTTCTGCCTACTAGGCTTCTACCCAACAGTCCCTCATGGGATACTAGATCTGTCCGACCTTAATTTATGTGGATTTCTCCAGAGGGTCTGGTTGCTGCACGCACAGTATGAATATATGGAATGGCAGCCAGCACGGAAGCACCACATCTTCCCGTGGATGTCCCCGGGGGAGCTGCCAGGGAATCTGAAGCCACAAGGGTTAAACCTCCCCGGATCCGCAGGCTGATGGGCCTCACCTCTGCATGCAGCGATCACCAGGAAACTCTTTCTTCTGCACTACACAGGGATAACTCATGGAAGGGATGAATGGCCCCAAGACACAGCTAAGGATCTGACGTGAACTGAGAGAAGCCAGGAATTTCCTGACCTCCCTGTCTCACTCCTCCCAGAATGGCCTGATCTCACAGGAAGCAGAGGAAAGATCATCTCTGAATCTTTGTCTCTTCATTGCTTGGGTCTGTGTAGCTTCAGCTGGTTTGGAGGAGAAAATGTTCTGTGAACTTCTCATCAGATACAGCTCTTGATAGACAGTTAGAGATAAACCTTCCTTTTTTTTTTTTTTGTTTTCTTTTCTGCAAAAATTCAAGATAATGACATTGCCACAGAAAAATGCTTTGCTATTGCTCTGCACATGCCAGGTTTCACCCTTCAACTGCCTTCTGTCATGGCACTTTTAGACGTGCTTTGCCTGAGAAAAATCAGACAACAAAGGTCTTGATCTCTAAGCTGTTATTCTGCAATTGAACCCACTGGTGCTGACCTTCATTTCCAGACAGAAGCTGTGTAGGACATGGTAGCTCAGCGAGGAAACATGGAATCGGTTGGGTGGGAAGAGAACTTAAAACTCATCCCATTCCGACCCCTGCCATGGGCAGGGACACCTTCCACTGTCCCAGGTTGCTCCAAGTCCCATCCAACCTGGCCTTGGACACTTCCAGGGATCCAGGGGCAGCCACAGCTTCTCTGCCCAACCTGTGCCAGGGCCTGCCCATCCTCATAGCCAAGAATTCCTTCCCAATATCCCATCTAACCCTGTCCTCTGGCAGTGGGAAGCCATTCCCCCTGTGTCCTGTCTCTCCATCCTTTGTCCCAAGTCCCTCTCCAGCTGACTTGGAGTCCCTTGGATGCTGGAAGGGGCTCTCAGGTCTCCATCAGGGTAACCACAGCCCTGGGCACCAACAGGACACTGATTCCTGGCAAACAACATGTTTTACTGTGTCAACCATGACAGTCTGTTTCCACACTGGTTTCCATCACTGCCACAGTCCCTTGCAGAAAAAGGACATGGCCAGGTAGCCAAGGAGCAGCAGCTGGAGGCCAGACAGACTGTCCTCTGAGGGCTAAACCAGCACTGATTTACAGCCCTTAGGTATGAATGTGTCCCCAGACAGCTGCCTGCAGACAGCTCCTGTTAGCAGAGCCGGCCCACATGGCAGGAGCACAGCTACAGCAGGCAGTGAATCCCAGAGCAGTCCTGGAGCTATCACTGATCCCAGCCACTGTGTCCACACAACACCAAGCGTCACCATGTTCCTCATGTCCCCCAGCAGTCCGTAAGCATGGCCAGTGCAGCAGCAGGAGCACTGGCTGGCGGCAGCTAATGAAGCCAGAAACTTGGGAGGCAGAGCTGCCTTGTGCTGTGCTGATCCAGCCACACCATTCCCAGCTCTGGTGCAGGGCGATCCAGGGCTCTCTGCACGGCTGCCTCAGTGTGCACCGAGACTGTGCTCCAAGGACCACCCCAGAACTTCAGCCCACAGCTTCCTGATGGGAGATAAAAGCCTGCAGAGGCGTTCACATGGTCAGATTTTACTCATCTTCTAGTTCTGTTTCATTCCAAACTCATTCCTCTGCAACATGTTTACTTACACGAAGACATAGCTGACCAAAATCAATTTTCAGGACAAGAACATTAAAGGATTCACAAGAGGAGAAAGGATTTTGCTGAAGAACTCAGAGTTATCCCATGGCAGTGCAGGACCTCACTCTCATAAGCAGATTTCTAGAAGTTAAAGCAATGGGCAGCAATTCCTTATTTTCCCCAACTCTTTTCAACTCCTAGCATTCCAGGGAAAAGCCAGGAAGATGCACAAAGACAGCACAGGGGGACAAATCCTTGGCTGATGCAATCACTCCTGAAGCCAGCAGAGGTGGGCTAATTTACATGCTGGTGTCTAACTCTGGATGATTAAGTACAGAGATGCTCTGCTGGAAAAGGGCAATCTCTCATTTGATCCTGAGGATCATCAATAATGAGATTGCAGGTAACAAGGCAGTGGAGTACATGGAAATTCCTCCCCAGTCTGCAAAGCCCTATCAGAGACTCTCCATGGCCATCCCTAAAGCCCAGTTCCAGTTCTCACTGGGCAGGAAGAGCTGCTTCTCTTTTGGCAGTTCTGCATCCTCTGCCTCTCCCATGTCGATTAGATAAAAATAAGCCTTTAATACTTTCATTCCTGGTTTTCCTGAAGAGCTATAGGTCAGGAAGATAGTGACCAATAAACTCAATTCCAACAGCACAGTTTTTATTTTTGGTAACCAAGGAATCAGAACGATTCACTGCAGATGAAGGGCAGAAATGTGCTCACCCACATTTCCAGAAGCAACTTGTGACTGGGTAACGCTTTCAAACCCAGAACTTCTTAAATATCAAATCCTTGTGCAGACAGCAATTGCTGGGACACTCCAAATTGTTTTGGTTAGTTCGGAAAATCTTGGCTTTCACACCCTAACCCAACAGCTGGAAAACACTATTAACAGTCTCTGGATAGCAACCAGGTGTTCACACTCACACCCCAACAGGTCTGTTCCAACCCCTCTTACCTGTACTTGACCCTGTCAGATAATACCTCACTCAGACTTCCCCTCCACCCAAACTTCTCCTAATTTTTTTAAAGACAAACTTCACTCACCAGCTTGGCTTCCTGATTCAAGTGGAATACACAATGGTCATTTGTTTTAATCACTTCCTTCAGAAAAGAAGGGAAAGTCCCTCTCATATGGAAAAGAGTGTCAAATTTTTATTAGCACAGGTTTTACAGTGATGATTCGAACTACTGCCCTGACTTTGTTTTTCCCTAAACCAAGTGAAATATTAGCCAGCTTCTAAGTAACGAGGTTTTAAAAATAGTATCAAAGAATACATTAAGAAACGTCTCTCCCACGCAGAATCTGCTGGGCAGAGGGCTTGGGATTATTTTTTTTAAAAGTCTTTGGAAGCATATGATGGATAAAGTGATTCTTCCATTTTTCAGTAACTAATGCTGTTTCCACCACCTTCAGACACCCTCAATCCTGCTACCGAATTCTAATGAAATTCACATGCTGAGAGAGAGAGAGAGAGAGAGAGAAGTCTGGTCCTCTGCTTATCATTGTGACAGCCCCAAAAGAAGGTCAGAGCATGAATCAGTGGGGCAACCATGAGTTACAAACAAAAAGGGCTCCTGTTTTCACACAGACGACAGAATAAACAATGATCAGAAGGAAACTGGAGGATGTGACACGAAAAAAAAATGTGGTTAAAGTTTGAAAAATACCAGCCTAGGCACAGAAGTTCATCTCTAAGATCCAGAGTCAAGGCAAATACCTCGCAGATGCCTTTAGAATGACACGGTGAGCTGCAGTCTGCAGTTGCTGTCTGGGTTAGACACCCCAGGATTCTTTTCAACAGAGGCGGGGAAAATTTTAGTAGCAATTTCCGACTCTCATTAACTTACCCTGTAAAGATGCAGTTTCTGACCATTCAGGCTCACATGATTCTCAGCTAATTTGAATGGGAGGAGTATCAAATGGCAAGGCTGGTGATATTCAGAGATTTTCCCTGTCGGTGAGAAAACCTCTGCACATGCCCTTGAATTCAGCCTGACTGTGACTCAGTGTTTGGCCTGGGCAGCCTTCAGGATGGGATTAACTTCACCTTACTTAGCTAAAATGACATGTCTGGATGACATGTCTGGTCTACCCTAGTTCTTTGGGTTGCCCCAACACCTACCAAAAGAGAGATCAGTACCTGCAGGGGATAATTCTTCCTATCCCAGAGAGGTAGCCAAAAAGGGATAGGATTCAGTAAGTACCTGTGACTCACATGTAAAGATAGTCTGGAAGCAAGAGAGGAGAGGTGATGACCATGTTAGGCAACAAACACACCTTTCAGACCTAAAATAGGGTGGTGATTTCAGATCCTTCACCCAAAACAACACACAGGTAAAGCAGCATGGCAGGAATAGCGACAGGTTTAGTCTGTGTCTAATTCACAGGTGCCAACTCCAGGGAACAGAAACCATTTCTGGCACTGGATATAAGAAATAAGCTGACTGATCATGTAAAGCTTCTTCCCAAATGCTTCCAATTCATGCTTATATTCCTCTGCCCCAATACTCTGTAGCCTCTGTGTATTGTGATCCTGCACCATAAATCCACAAATGTCAGTGAATCTTGTGCCATCCCTGATGACACAATGATCCCTGGCAGTGAATTCCACCATGCCTGGTGGATCTTAAAACCACTAAAGTTTCCTCACCTGCTGGGATGCCCTTGAACAAGGCATCCTGCCTGTCTCCTGTATCCCTGCCTTCTTCCTTCTACCTGCAATCCAAACAGCAAAGCAAAATTAGTTTCAAAGTGTTTAAATGAAAAATACCCAACCCAGAAGTCTGACTAAACCAAGGGGGCAAAATCCCCTGGAATTGTGTAACCTCTGCTCCCGGGCACCATGGCACTGCTGGTTTACTCCTGGAGAGGGGTCAGAATTAAGTGCCATCTGAGCATGCACCACATCAACTTGCAGCAGCTCTGTCATTTATACTTAAACTCCATTTTAACTTGGTTTCTAAGAAAACAAAGCTTATGCTTGCATATGCTCAAAGTGTGAGGGGTGGGGGAAAGGACGGGAGATCTCCCCTGGGTACTAATTATTAACCTTACAGAGTGTTTCAATAAATTTGAGGGGGTCTCCAAAGTGCCCCAGTTTCACGAGAACAAGCAACGGGTCAGAGGAGGAGGATCCTGTTAATACTTCCAGAGTGACAAAAGTGGCAGGATGAGTTCACTCCTTCTTAGTCGTGGAGGAATTTGCAGGAGAAAGACCTGCAAAGGTGACTTCACAGGCAGAGAAGCTGCTCTCTCCTGCTGCCCAGCGATCCCAGGAATGCTATTTACCATTTTGTCACTAGATGGTATTGTTCCACAGGCTATATCCCAGAGCCTCAAAGGTCAAACAGCGTGGTGTATCTGAGGCTGGGATGCTTGAAGGGAGAGAAAAGGCTTTTCTTTCGTGTGTTTTCATGTATGTTTTCCCATATGGAACTTGTTAAAAATTCAAACTGTAACTGCTAAAGGAAAAGAGCTTTGGTGAACACGGAGATCATGTAACGCAGTTTTGATGATCTGGGCATTTCCTCTGTATCTGAAGGAAACTGCTGAGATAAAGAAGTGGAAAGATACTGATAAAAAATAAAATGTTTCTATTAAGAAACCAAGAATATACAAGACCTTTAGTACAGTTAAGTCTAATCTGACAGAAATTTCTAGTAGCTTGACAAACTCTGCTTATTCATTTCAATGTGAAGGAGAAAACCCAAATATTATAGTGGGATACAGTCAGGAGCAGAAGCTCCTGCAGTTTTGAAACTGGTTATTTACCTGTGTCTTGAAGGCAAAAAGAAGATGCTTCCGTTTTCCTGCCTGGGTGGGTGTCATTTTTATTCCCTTCATGCTCACTTGAATCTTCTCTGACAGGGAGAGGGTGATTCTGTAAAGTAAATGATGTTTTGTCTTAACATCATAACCTAAAAAATATAGGCAGGTGGTAAACCCATGAACCCAAAAAACTGTTTCTTTTAAGGCATGTTTTGCCAAATAAACTCCATTCCCCCCGAGAACTGAACAGAGCTATTTCTATACCTTGGTGCCCTCCTTCTCTTCCTCCTCCTCGCAGTCTAACCCTTGGTGGGAGATCTTGGTAGGGCCATTCTTCTGCATCAGCTTGCTGTGAGCCTTCCTCACCCTCTTCTTTTCAGTTGTCACTCTCACTTTCATGAGGTGGAAATCAGTGGAGACAGACCCCACTCTCAGGCTGACAGGATCCCCACCAAACACAAGGTCACCAGGGCTGGCATCTTCCTTAAAGCCGGGGGGCTGGTAGTCCTTGGGAGTGACTGCACAGGGAGAGGGAACCCGTGGAGGTCAGAGAAACCAAGTTCCATCTCTCCTTAGTCTCATTCAGAAGGAACAAGTGTGAACCAGCCTCGAGTCACATCAACTACTAAAAATATTCTGGAGGTTTTTTTCCAGGATGAAGGGAGAGAATGCAAAGGGGAAAAAATGAGCTGAGCAAACGTTAGTGGGGACCCCAAAGAAAGGATGACTTGAGAGTGTTGAGATACCATTAAAGTGCTCGATTTCTGGAGCAGAACATGACAGTGCCTGTTCCTTAAAAAACAACACTCCAGGGAAGAAGGATGTCTTCCTTCCACACTGCATGGCTGTACTTCTCACTTGGACACCTCTCCCAAAAAGTATCCGCCATCCCTGAGCATCAGAAAGATTTACTGTGTGACATCATTTCTCACTGTTATCAGCCAACAGCTCCTACCATCTCACCCTTCTATGCTTCAGTTACTTTACAGGGCTCATTTATTACAAAATCGATGGAAAGGGAATTTCCCCCCACCTACCATCGTTGTAGTAGAGGAGTTTCATGGTGAGGGTGATGTCATTGGGCAGTGGCCCGAGGTTCTGCATGAGCAGGTAGAGCCTACGGAGCAGGAGCCTGCTGGCCTGTTTGATGTCCTCGCTGCACAGCCCAGTCAAAAAGTCCCTGTCATTGCTACAATCGGAAGAAGAATAACAGATTTGTTATCCTCATCATGAATATTCACGATCTAATTACACATACAGAGCACCCACTGACTCGTCTGAAACCACCAGTGACAAAGCTACAATGTCTTTATGTCATTTCCAGATAAACAGGGAAGGGAATCAGGCTCCAGGGATGGGGTGACATCACAGAACACCCGCTCGGGATTCAAAGGCTTGGCATTTACATTTGAACAGGCTTTGGAGCTTGGGCAACAGACCCCTTTATACAAATGCCGTGACTCACTTGTTTGAACATGACTAAATTGGATCAAAGGCCCATAAAACAAGTGCCTTTCACCTAAGCAATTTCAGGAATGAGAGGAATGAGCCGAGAATCCCATCTAAAGCCGATTCATCAGAGGGGCTATTTTCAAGTCCATTTTGCAGTTTGAAGAGAAGTGAATTGCATGTTCTCCCTCAATTCCACGGAAGAAAAAAGAGCTCAGAAGCACATTTTCCAGCAGTGACGAAGGGGCATTCCTCTCACCTCCTTCACCCATCCAAATGTCAGCTGGCTGGGCTAAGCAGCAGTCTAGACTGAGACCCACGGGTGACACGAGTGGGCTGAATCGCACTCTGGAGGAGTTTGTTTCTCTTGACTACAGAGGTAGATGGGATGAGCAACAGGGACCAGTCAGTCAACTTTAGATGGACCAGATGAATCACTGTGTGACTAAGGGACCTGAACTTCCCTAACTTTCAATGAGAAGGGGCCATAAAAGATGTGGTTCCTTCATTATGCCTTTGGAAGACCCTTGACATGGGGGGATGGTCACAGACACAGGCTGGATGGTCCCTGGTGCAATCACTCCAAACTGCTTCGAAAGCAGAGAGGGACCCAACCGAGCAGAGGATCCCAGGGCTGAGTCTGACTGAACCACAGAAAAGAACAGCTTCATTAAGACAGATTCCCCCTTCCAGCTGAAGCTTCTTGGCTCATTGTGAAAATAGAGTGGTTGTGGAACAGCTTGACTTCCTAGAGTATGGAATCACAGGATCATTCAGGTTGGAAAAGGTCTCTAAGATCATCAAGTTAAACTGCTGACTGTTGCAGGGTATGGTTTGGTAGACTCCAAACTGCCAACAGCAAAACTCTGTGGCATGAGATGGGCACTGTGGTCTTAGATTAAATCCTGTATGCTCAGAAACGTACAGCAAGTGAGAGGAAAATGCTGGCAGTGCCTAAAGTGGAATATCCCTCACCTTCACAAGCTGTGGGATTAGCAGATCAGAAAGAGCAAGGGGGAAAGATCATCAGAAAAAAAGAAATGAGACTTCCATAGGAATTAACAGGTCAAGGACTGATTCAATATGGGAATAACACAGTGAATTTGATGTAGGAGTGTGTCAAGAAGCAGAAGATAAGGAACTGAACCTCAGAAGGACTGGGATCCATGGCAAGGGATCCCTCCAAAATCCATCTAAAAGAAGGCAGGACCACTTAGGAGAAGTTTCCCCTTTTCCCTCGGGTGTGATGATGCAAACCCACAAATCACCTCTCCTGGAATGAGTAACTCTGAGTTTGCATATGACAACAACCTCTGCAGGTGTAAAACGGAGCGTTATCAGTTGAGGGAGCTGATAGCAAAGATGACACAATTCCCTGGTCCGTGCCAGAACACTGGATTAGTGAGGACTGCAGGGACATGCACGAGCCTGCCAGAGCACTGCCAGTCCCTGAGGAAACACAGCCGAGCCCAGGAATCCAGTGCACATACAAACAACACCAAGATTGCCTGGCCTCTCTCCCTGGCCAGTACCATGGACTCTGGGGATGCCAAGCTCCGTTTAGGGACTGTCCTTACCTCTAGGAACTAATGAGTAAGGCTGAGTAAAACCCCTAAGTACTCAAGGGCCATCTATTATTTTTCAAATCCCAAATCTCTTCCCACTCAGTGCAGTGAGGACAACAGGCAGCAGCGTCTGGGCAGAAACAGAGGGCAGAGCCAATAGGCCACTCCAGACTCAGATAATTCAGATTCTGCCAATAGAAGATCATTTTGCCTTATTATTTGGATGTGTTTAGAGACAAGGGCAGCTAAAGGGACACTCCAGGAGTGCTGTGGAGGAGCTTCCTGAGGAGCACACAAGACAGCAGAGCCCTCCTGCTGTACAGGCAGGTTCCAAGGCCCAAGGATTTCACCAATGGCAACTGCAGCACAAACTGAAAGTGGGTTAATTTTTTTTTTTTTTTTTTTTTGCTTTAGTTGCAGCCAACGGCCTTTGATCATATTTATTTGAAAATCCACAGGACTATGGCCTACTAAACACAGCTTTAAATATCTAACAGAGAGTGTCAAAAAGAGGCAAAGAGCTGCTGCTTCCTGCCACACGTTTTGCACCATCAACTCAGGCACCATAAACGAAAGTTCTCTCAGGTCACCCACGCAGGGCTGCTCAAGTAGAACACAGATATGCAAATGCCCAAGGGAAAAAACCCTGGGTGCAGGATCACATTGAAAGGGATCAACCCTGAACAAGCTTCATGTGAAAGCCTAGGGCCGTGTGGTGAAGGTGGAAGAACACTCGTTACCAGTTGACACAGCAGCAAGCTCAGCAACTGTGCTGGTTTCTGTATCACCCCCCTGAGGAGGCACTGCTTTACCAACTGTCCTCAGCTCAGCTCAGGGGCCCTTTGAGGGCCTCAGGATGCTCCACGACATCACCGCACACCTGGAAGGGGACCATCCTCGGCTCTGATGGGATCTACAGCTGCTCAGCAACTCGGACGTGCTCGGACCACAGAATCACCAGGCGGTTTGGGTTGGAAGGGACCTCAGAGCTCAACTCATTCCATCCCCTGCCATGGGCAGGGACACCTTCCACTATTCCAGGTCACTCCAAACCCCATCCAACCAGGCCTTGGACACTTCCAGGATGAGAAGTCCACAACTTCTCTGGGCAATCAAAAAGTGCAGCTTCTTAATGGTTCAAGAACAGATTTCAGTGTAACCCTGAGAAACCAACCCAAACTTTTACCTGCTGATGTCCATCTGCGGCACCTTCTTTTTATACTTGAATTTGAATTGATACAGTTCAGTCACTACCTAGAGAGGTAACAAGGGAGGGGAAAAGCAAAAATGGGTCACTTTGAGTAACAAGTGTAAAGACGCGTCCTGAGCTTGGCAAAGCCCTTTCACAGTCTCCACCAGAACACAGCATTAACTTTTAATGACATGATGACAACTTTAACCCTATTATTGCTTATACAGGCTTTGGCAAATGTTCTTAACAACCACATCTAACCTAGCACTGAAAGAATCACAACAAAATTACAAACTTCCTGCTTCCTCCTTCCACTTCCTCCATGGGCCTGACTCCCCAGTCTCTAGTGAGGCTCCAAGGCTGGCCAACCCTCCCTTACTAAAGGAAAACTGGGACCCTGCAGGGCCCATCACTGTTAAAAGGAAGCCTGGCCCAGTGCTCTGTGTGGAGACAAAGGCCTGGAGGATTCTTCCCACAAGGAAATCCAAACAATATTGCATGGAAAAATATTGCTGAATTTCACCGGTCTCAGAGTTTTTTTGAAGGAGATAAAAAACCAAGATGATTTTCCATTTAAAAGGATTAAAGAATAAAACAATTAGGATGAACAGACAGCTTCCCCCCTAAGAGAAAGGATCTATTGTAGGCCAATTCCATGCCTATAATTCACTTTTTCCGAAGACAATGAGGTTGATTAGTAGGAGCTCAGCTGTACCCTTAAGTCTGAGTCTTCCTTACAAATCCTAGCCTTGGCACAACTAAACTCTTGCTCTGTCCCCAGATGCTGAGATGCCACACAGCAGAACCGCAACCAGGTTCAGGTGCAAAGAGTCTGCAGCAGTTCTGTGATCTCCAGCATGGAGGCAGACCCTCATTATGCATCACACCCCCAGGTCTGTATCCCCCAGAGAGATGTAACAAAACAGAAACACAACAGGGAACACCAAAAGGACAAGGGCAGGCACTGCACAACACATCCATCCAGGTCAGAAGAGATTCCTGATTTCTGTCCTACACCTCTCTGCATGACAACACAGCTCTTTTCATCAGGGCTGTTAAAAAGGTGGTTCGTAAATGAAATATTTTGAACTTCCCATTTTTTCTCTTTGGGAAACTAAACCAAAAGTGCAAACATGGCCATTAGTTGCCTGCTGAGATCCCTGCCTGAGGCCCTGGTGGGCCCACAGCATGGTGCCTGGTGTTTGATCCCAATCCAGCTCACTGAGCTGGCACTCTGGAGTGAAGGCACAAGGACAGAAACGGGGTCACCGAGCAGCTACGTCAGGGTAGAACTTAAGCCTGCAAACCAACTCTGAATACAAATCTACTCACCCATATCTTCAGTTGCCTCAGAGATTAATTAACACTCTTTCTTACCTCCGGTTCCTTGGGATTGGTGTAAATCTGTTACAAGAAAGCACAGTGAGGGCATTCTCCCCAGGCCAACTTGAACCAGTGACTAACAACGATATTTTCAGTTTACAGCAGAGACTGGACTATCTTTAGCATGGGATCAGAGAAAGGAATGGCTGAGAAATAGCTTTCCTCTATCAGCAGGCAATACTTACCACTTCAAAGACAGGTAGAAGACACTCATGGGTGCAATTGTGGAGGAATGAGGATAATTCCCATTACAACCCTACCAGGCAACTGTTGGTGCCTGAGATTTAACAGCTCAGATGATGTACAGAGTAGATGCAGAGCAAAGCTCCTGGGGCCTTACAGAGGGCCAGGACCAAGGGCTACCTATGGAACCACCAGTTTTTCCAGGAGCGGATTAATAGGGACACTTTTCCAGGTAGAAATGGAGAGGACACGGCAGCTTCCATGGCAGGAATCATATGGAAGTGCTTCTCAGAGTCTAACAATGCATGTAAGGCCTCAGTCAGAAGCGTGACATGCTGAGAAAAACATTCCTGCAACAGCCTTGAACTTCACATTTACTGTATTTAGAAATCATAGCTCTATTAAAAATCACACACATTTTCGCTTCTCCTTAAAAAAGTCACAAATGGTTTGACACAGCCTTGACTCTGTATCACTTTCAAGCAGGGGAGGAGAAAGAAAACCACTTTGTATTCATTTACTTACTGCAAGGACAGCGATGTGCAGCTAAGGAGGGAAAATCAAAACAAAACACATAATCAACATCTAAATTTAGTGGGCAAAGAAAAGCAAGTCCTATCAAAACCTAACTGCCTACACAGGGTGAAGGAACAGATACACTCAACAAACAAGGAGTTAAAACCGTTTTGCAGTTTCTTCCCAGCACAGCATCAGCAACACCTAGTGGCCAGTTCGTCCGGCTTTACTTACAGTTTCCCAAAAAACAACTCCATGCTCAGCCTTCTCCCATGGGACTCCTTTTAAACAAATCCCCAAAGGCTGCACTGATTTAAAACTCTTTTACAAGAGCACCCATCCCTACTGAAGACTAATATTTACTCTCTGCCATTAAACTCTCCAAAGGTATTTATGCTTTAGCAAGGAAATGTACATGGGACTGCTCTTGAAAACAATCTTTGACTGTGCATTAAACACCTCAGTTTTTCCTTAATCCTTGTCAAACAGCAATTAATTTATGTCTCCCATAAATATCAAAGGACCTCCTAGAACTGTCAGCATGCACTAAACCGTGTTCACAACATTGTGAATTATCTTGTGCACAGTGACAGTTGTACTGACGTCTGAGAGCCCATCAGATCATCAGTGCCACAACACCAGCACTCCATCTGATCGACAGGAGCTGGGCTGATGCACAGTGCTGACAGAGATGACAGCAGCTGGTGCTTTTTCCTGTGCAGAGCAGTTTTTATGTAAGAATCGGCAAGGAATGGGATTATTTGCTGGCTAGTTTTGTACTAGAACCAGTTGCACAGCCAACTCGATGAATTATTTTGCCAAAAAGAAGTAATAAATTCTAAGCCCAAAAGAAAAGCCAGGAGGGTTAGAAAAGATGAGATGAAGGGGAAAGGAGATGAAGGAAAGCAGAAGCACAGAACCTCTCTCAAGAAAACAGGCAGGAGATCAAGATCTCAGCTCTGCCTGGCAGTGCCTCTGTCAGACATTAGAGAATACAAATGTAAAGCACAGAACTAAGGGAAATCCACTGCAGGCTGAAAATTAGTTCCCACATTGTGGACAGACAAGCCTGGAGAGCAACAGAGGTCAATATTTAGGCTCAAGGCACAAAATCTCAAACTCATAGTAAGGGCAGGGTGTCCCCCCCGTCCCATGGCCATAAAGGCGTGCTGTGTGCGTGACAGATCGTAACAGAAATACAGCAGGAATGGAAAGTCAGCTTTGTCCATACTTTATGAAGAAATAGGAAACTCTGGGAAAAAATGTGAAAAAGAACTTACATACTGCTTCTCCAAAGCATCAAAACAACCTTGAATCCTGCCAGGGAAAAAAAAACATTAATGCTAACCAGCAATATTTATCTCCTGATCTGTAAACACACACGCTCATTAGATACAGGCTAAAGGGCATATTTTCTGGAATTAGGACAACACAACTAACAACTTTCGGGGCTTGTACAGTCCTTTTCAGGTCAGTCCTGAAGGCACCGTCCTCCCTCTGCATCTGTGCATTGTTTATACTTCTGGGGCATTATCCTGTCAGCCCAGAGCCCACTTGAATCCTGACAAAGACAAGGATTGGAGGCCAAAGGCTGCCTCTGAGTGGCTCCCTGCTCAGTGCTCTGTTCCAGCTCTCCACCCACAGCTCTGATGGCTCTTTTCCCAACAGCCTCGTACAGTACAGAGCTCGGCTGAACCTGAACATGTCTGGCCTTGTAAATCTTTGTTATCTGATGCATAGTTTACAGCAATGGATTTTCTCAAAGCAGTAAATATTATTTGAAGTAGTAATGGCCAGATATTTACTCTTGGAGTCAAAGGATGTGCAGCAAGGTATCTCCATAGCACATCAAAGTCAGTTTTTCTGCTTGTGGGGAACGTGCCAACCCTGAAATACATCCTGAAGAAAAGCTATGGGGTAGTTAGGGAGATAAAATATTGTACATACTGAAAAACAAGTGCAAGAACCCCTATCAAAGTGAAAATAGAAAAGACTAAACAACAACAGAATCAATCTCATGACTGCCTTTACCCTCTCTCTGTACCTCCACTGCTGCGTGTGCTCTGGGGCCTGACCATGACCTCACTGCAGCCAACACTTCCACAGACCTTGAACTCACATGATCTGGCTCAGCTAACTCTGTCCTGCATAGGCAGGGCCAAGTACCCCCCGGAGCAGTGGGAGCTCCCCTGGCAGGGCCAAGTACCCCTTGGAGCAGTGGGAGCTCCCCTGGCAGGGCCAAGTACCCCCCGGAGCAGCGGGAGCTCCCCTGGCAGGGCCAAGTACCCCTTGGAGCAGTGGGAGCTCCCCTGGCACTGGCAGCACTACTGGGTACGATGTTTTCCAGTTCAGGAAGAAGAAGAACGCAGGGGCAGATGTCTCCCTACTCAGCACAGTCTTGTCTTGGTTTCACTGTTACTCACTTACCACTTGACTATCTGCAATGATCCCAGACAGTTTTTATCTTCTCGGAGAATTTTTAGACATAGGTCTGCAAAACCAGATTTAGTACATAGTTACAATCCTTATCACAGCTCTCGGGCAAACACTGAAACTAAGCCAGTCACCCTCCCTTTTTTGGATAAAATGCTTTATCTGGAGGTCCTTCCTGAGCGGAAATGTTGGGTTTCCACTGAGTCCCAGGTGGGCTGACACAAGTTTATTGCTGCATTTGCAAATGTCACAGCTTTCCTCAGCCCTGAGGGCTCTCCTGGAAGAAGGGCTGGAGTTACAGCTTCATTTCAAAACACCAGCAGCTTCATCCTCTCCTCCACTCCATCCCACCCCACCATTCCCTAACAACACCTTCCCTTCTGCATTCAGCCTTTACCAACATCCATATGAGGTAAACAACTGTGCTCAGAATAAACTACTTCTATTAAGTTTTTCCACACAGCTCCTTCTACCTGTGTTTCCAGGCATTCAGGATGGAAAATGTACTTTCAACCTCACAATAGACCCTCAATATGAACCTCAAGGGCTCAAAAATCCAAAGGAAAGTAAAACACACTAATCAGCATTAATTTTTTTTAAAAATTCTGGTTTTATGTCATTCTCCTGAGACCTGACTCACAGGGCTGGCAATGCCAAGAAATGACTATAAACCAAGGGAAATATTGACAGAAAAGCCAGGAGCTCTAGGTTGTCTTCCATACTCTCTAACAGAAGCATTATCTCCACCCAGACTTGGGAAGGACCGCAGCCAGCTCCCTAACAAACTGAACTTCTACAGCCAGGAGGCAATGCATAAAGCACATTACAGCTAAAACAGGGTGAGTAGAAATAGGAATTCAGCACAAACAGTGGTTGGTACCATCTAAATAGCGGGTTCCGTAGGAGCTCTCTGGGAACAGCCCCCTCATGTAGGTGATACAGGACACGGAGATGGCCAGGAGCCTCTTCACCAGCACCACAGACTGCTGCTCCGTAGTGACAGCATCAGGGAACAGCACTGCTTCCTGGAAGGGGAGGGCAAGGCCAAAATGCCACTGTTTTAGTGGAACATGGGGACCATATGTAGAAACAACTCTCGGCAGGTGGAAGGAGGGCAGCTTAGAAATGTAATTTTAACATTTCTCTGGCCTTTAAGCCACACAGGGAACAACCATGTCTGAGGTGAGTGGGATTAAATGTTTTTACGATAGTGATCAACAGATCTGACAGCATTACTCGGGTACAGACTGCGCTGGTCGGACATTCCCTCCCCTTTATCACATTCCCACCCCTTACACTGCACCGAAGTCTGGCATTTAACAGGCAACCACCCCTAAAAAAAGTGTACGGTTGTAACTGTGGAGTCACTCGTGGGCCAGGGCAGCTGTGGCACTCACTGCTGTCCCAAAGGCTGCTGCCACAGCCGGCTGGGAGCCCTGAGGTGCCAGTGCTGCACACGCCCAGGTTTCAGAGTGATTTTAACTCCAAGCTGCAAACAGCCGATGGCTGCACCTGGAGCTACTGTAAACACACACTGTGGGATGGCAACATGAACAATGCAGCGGACACTACACTAAATTTAGTTCTCTCATTAGTTTATTGCTGTTCTTCCAGCTAGTAAAGCTCAGTGCACACCTAATGAGCCTACATTTACTGAGTCAAACCATGGCAGAGCCCCACACTGTTTCTCACTAAATTGGAAATAATCCAACTAAGAATAGTGCAGACAGCAGAAAGTGCTCCCACCTCCCCAGGCACAGGCATGCCAGGTCCCAAACTGAGGGCTAAGATTGTCAGTACCATCTTAATTTAAATTTTACCTTAGAGGACTTTTTCTTTTGCCTGAATAGCTGCTGAGTAGCCATCCTGTATTTCAAAGACCTGCCTTCCACTTGTAACTAAACCCTGAAAAATAAAGAAGATACAAAACAGCTGAGGAACACAGTTACTGCTATTTCTCATATTACTTAAACTAAGACGAAGATTATTCAGCTTTTTGAGGTCTGAAAGCTAATTGCCAGCCAGGACAGCTAGAGCAAAGCAAGCCAAGGATACTCCATGGCACCGAGTCTGCAGAGCACGAAAACTGCCTGTTCACTGGTAAACGATCGATAGTATTTGAAATTCAGGGCCACAACTGCACTTGGTGTCAGCCGGTGCCACTTCAAAATGCATTTCTCATATTCCAAACCACAAATGTTAATTCCTACAACCATTAAAAACTGTGAAGGGGGAATGTGAAAGAACTGGAGGTCTGCCAATAGTAGGTAATACTTCAGCAAGGGTAAGCAGGAAACGCACTAACATCAGGGCTGGCCAGAATAAAGGAATGATTCTTCTGGGACACCTTGAAAGGAGAAAAAAAAGGGGAAAATAAAAAAAAGAGAGAAGTCCAAATTGTTTCAGTGAAAGCCTGTTGGACAAGCCTGGATTAAAGTGGAAAATATTCTTTTTACAAGAATGGGGAACTGATTGATACAAGCAATAACGTGGACATTCCACATTTTGCACTGGGGTGAGGTGCTTGATTTAGCACCACCTGACACCCTGATTAAAAACTTCCATTAGCTGGAATTAACAAGGCACACGTTAACTGGTTTGAAAAATGACTCTCTGGGAGATCTCCACATCTCGTTATGAACGGGGATGTTAATGAAAGGAAACACCACCAACAGGTCCCCAGAGCCCCCAGCCAGTCGATATTCCCAGTAACGATTAAAATAATAGCACAAACACGGCTGGTTGATTTAAATCCTGACCCCATACAGCCAGCACTGGGCTTTTATTAACTCAGCTGATCCAACCCTCTCCTGCATTTGTACCTTTTGTGCTTCTTTTCCACAGAAGGCTCATTTCCATTTGTTGGTAGTCATTAAGACATGTTGATTGGAACACGGTGACAGCTTTTATGCTAAATTTAGCGCTTCATTTAGTAATGAGGACAGATTACGGCTATAAAAGTATATTTAAACAAATACACACCTGCAAAATTTTCAATGTGTTAAATATTTTAGCGAAGTTGCTTTTTTTTCACTCAAGCACTGTGAGCAGGACTGGAATGCAATCAAAGCAGACAAAGGTGTTATTACAGCGTGAGGTTATTATCTAAATAAAGCTGATTTAGGTGAAACAAAATAAAAAGATAACATTTTCTAAACCATAACACACCTATATTGACTTATTGTGGAGGAAATATGACCTAGATCGAGATGATCTGCTCTGGCCTCGATGTTCAGGTGCAAGGCTTCACCATCAGTGTATTGCCTGGGCTGGAGGGGACAGAAGGGACCCTGGAACTCCAACACTCACCCACCCTGCAGCCACTTTGTCACCAAATGTAAAGAAATTAGTATTAAATGGGAAAAAGCAAACCTCATGGTGGGGAGCTCCTGTTCCTGCCCTGGGAGTTTGTCCCTCAGCCCTGCAGCCCCTCAGCCCTGTGACCCCTGTGCCCCNAAAGGTGTTATTACAGCGTGAGGTTATTATCTAAATAAAGCTGATTTAGGTGAAACAAAATAAAAAGATAACATTTTCTAAACCATAACACACCTATATTGACTTATTGTGGAGGAAATATGACCTAGATCGAGATGATCTGCTCTGGCCTCGATGTTCAGGTGCAAGGCTTCACCATCAGTGTATTGCCTGGGCTGGAGGGGACAGAAGGGACCCTGGAACTCCAACCCTCACCCACCCTGCAGCCACTTTGTCACCAAATGTAAAGAAATTAGTATTAAATGGGAAAAAGCAAACCTCATGGTGGGGAGCTCCTGTTCCTGCCCTGGGAGTTTGTCCCTCAGCCCTGCAGCCCCTCAGCCCTGTGACCCCTGTGCCCCCTCAGCCCTGTGCCCCTCAGCCTTGAGCCCACTCACCCTTGTGCCCCCTGTACCCCCTCAGCCCTGCAGCCCCTCAGCCCTGTGTCCGCTGTGCCCCTCAGCCCTGTCCCCCCTGTACCCCCTCAGCCCTGCAGCCCCTCACCCGTGTCCGCTGTNCCCTCAGCCCTGTGTCCCTTGTGCCCCCTCAGTTTGTTGCCCCTCAGCCCTGTGCCTCCTGTGCCCCTCAGCCCTACAGCCCCTCAGGCCTGTGCCCCCTGTGCCACTCAGCCTTGAGCCCCCTCAGCCCCCTCAGCCCTGCCCAATGTCGGACATGTGAGGCACAGGGGCCAGAAGCCCTGAAAGGCTCCAAAGATGGGGTTAAAAGTCTTTTTCGGGCGGGTTCTGTGGGTTTGAGTGGACGGTCAGGCCCCGCTCCGCACGGGGCCGGACCCTGCCCCTCACACGGCGGCAGCGGCGGCCACCACGAGGCACCGGGGACCCCTGAGGGACCCCTGAGGTGCTGAGGGACTTTTGAGGGACCCCTG
>VWZG01006184.1:85830-102753 GCA_013396735.1 Grallaria varia | reverse complement strand
CCCTGAGGTGCTGAGGGACCCCTGAGGGTGCTGGGGGACCCCTGAGGGACCTTTGGGGTGCTGAGGGATCCCTGAGGGACCCCTGAGGTGCTGGGAGACCCCTGGAAGACCCCTGAGATGTTGAGGGACCCCTTGAGGGACCCCTGGGGTGCTGAGGGTCTTCTGAGGAACCCCTGAGGTATTGAGGGACCCCTGAGGTGCTGAGGGACCCCTGAGGGNGTGTGCCTGACCCTGTCCCTATCCCTGACCCTGACCCTATCCCTGTCCCTGTGCCTGCCCCTGTCCCCATCCCTGACTCTGATGCTGTCCCTGTGCCTGACCCTGACCCTGTGTCTGATCCTGTCCCTGTCCCTGTCTCTGACCCTGACCCTGACTGTATACCTGCCCCTGCCCATGTCATTGATCCTGACCCTGACTGTGTGCCTGCCCCTGNGGGACCCCTGAGGGACCCCTGAGGCACGGGGACGGGGTGTCCCCCCTGAGGCACCGGCGTGCTCCCTCTGAAGAGTGGAGGAAGACCCAGAGGCAGAGGAGAGTCCCTCTGAGGTGCTGGGGGGCTCCCCTGAGGCACTGAGGGTCCCCCAAGGCATCGGGGCTCCCTTGAGGCACTGAGGGTCCCCCGAGGCACCGGGGCTCCCCCGGGCGCTCCCCGTGCCCGCCGTGCCCGGGGCTGTTCCGTACCTGCAGGGCCCGGCCCCGCTCCGCGGGCTCCCGGCGCGGCCGCCACACCTGCGGCTGGGCCGGGCTGGGCCGGGCTGGGCCGGGGGGGCGGAGACCTGACCCTGACCCTGACCGTGTGCCTGACCCTGTCCCTATCCCTGACCCTGACCCTGTCCCTGTGCCTGACCCTGTCCCCAACCCTGACTCTGATCCTGTCCCTGTGCCTGACCCTCACCCTGTGTCTGATCCTGTCCCTGTGCCTGACCCTGTTCCTGCCCCTGCCCCTATCCTTGTCCCAGTCCCTGTGGTTCACCTGCCTCCCTTGCTGCCCCGTCCCTGTCTTTTCTCTGCCCCTGTCCCTATATCTGTCCCTGTATTTCCCCCTCTCCCAGTCCCCATCCCTATCCCTGCCCTTCCTCTGCCCCTGTCCCTGCCCCTGTCATTGTACCTGCCCCTGTCTCTGCCCCTGTCCCTATATCTGTCCCTGTATTTCCCCCTCTCCCAGTCCCCATCCCTACCCCTGCCCTTCCTCTGCCCCTGTCCCTGCCCCTGTCCCTATTATTGTCCCTGTCCCTATTCCTATCCTTGCCCCCTCCTTGTCTCTGTCCCTGCTCCTGGCCCTGTCCTTGTCCCTGTCCCTATAATTTTCCCTGTCGTGGTTCCCATCCCTGGCCCTGCCCCTGGCCCTGTCCCTATAACTGCCCCTGTATTTCCCCCTGTTCTGGTCCCCATCCCTATCCCTGCCCTTGCTCTGCCCCTGTCATTTTATCTGCCCCTGTCTCTGTCCTTCCCACCCTTCCCCAGAATTTCGGCAGGACAAGGTGACCCCAGGGAATAAATAGCAGCAGGGCTATGGCAGGGACAGTGATACTATACCTGTTTAAAATTGCTTTATGGTAAAATACTGGGTTTATTAGCAGCATATCACCCCAAAGGATGTGCAGGTTTTAAATTACTCAAACCCACATTCTTAGAATATTCTGGTATTTCTCTAGGGAGAGGGACATTTAATATGATCCCAACTCAACTCAAAGGCATCAGGGACTCCATAAAAAGCACATTATTTCACAGCCCAGGCAAGGAGAATGAGTTCTCCATTTCCACACTATCTTACTTATGGAATAACCTGCCTAAACCAATTCTTCCTATTTCCAGGCATTTTGCTGTCCTTCAGATAAGGAAATGTAATTTCTCGTTCTCATCTCTGCTCCATTATCATCCCAAGCAATTCAGGTGAGCACACAGTTCCCAGTTCCTCCCACTCTGGAAATGTCAGTCTGCCCGGTTATGGTGACTTGCTCAGCCAGTAGGAGAGAACACTGTGTTTTTCTAGGCCATTTTCTGGTCTCTTTCCAAAGACCTTTTCCCTAGTTCAGTTGGCAACAGCTGCTGGAAAGCTCCTCCCAGAGGGAGGAGAGAAGACTGAATTGATTTTTCCATACCAACTTCACAGCACTCAAACAAGCTGGGATTGGTGTTTCTGTCGGGCGAGGAAGGGTCTGCAGGTGAGAGCTGTCGGTGTGACACCCTCAGGGCTCTGCTGGATCATGTTTGCCTGCCGCCTGCCCTGGTGGAGGTCCAGTGCCACCATCCAGCCCTGGCAGACGGGTCACTTTCTGCCTCGCACCTGGGACAGGTGCCAAACGCCGAGTGTTAAAGGAATCAACACGACCGCAGGGCAGGAGCAACAGGTCAGCGCGCAGGAGAAACAAGTGTCAGAAGATCTGGAGATGCCCCTTGCAAGGAGACAAACAGAGACCCTCTTCCAAGAGCAGCCCGAGACTGGGAACCAGTACTTGGAAGACACTTTGCTTCGGAGTTACTTGAAAACACACCTTCCTCCCAAGGTCTGGCGTGCATGTTTGTGTTTCTGTGTGTACCCACCACAGCTCTGCCCAGTCGCTGTTTCAGTCTGTGAATTGAACATTTCTCTGAGCCCTTTGGTGTGTTTGAGTGTTTATCTGGAGAGAATTTATCAGCTTTCTTTAAATCTTGTTATGTTTGGGGTGATAAACACTGCCAGGAGATAAACAGAAGTAGCTCAGTGGCTCCTGGGACTGGGCTGGGTGTTGCAATGTTGTTTTGGGGGCATTTGTTGTCTGGTCATCTGGAAAAGGGAATTTCTGAGCAAGGGAAAAAACTAAGATGCTTCCAACCTCTGCTGTGCTTTTTCACCTCTCTTCTCCAGGGAAGAGGGGCTTTTAAGGGAATTCCTAAGGAATGTGGCTGTTCTCAGCTGAGTGCTCAAGCAGGTACGAAGGCCCCTTGGGGTTTGCTTGTTCTCAGCCCAGGTTGGTGGCGTTTCTGGGTTGCTTTTCAGGCAGGGAAGGCCCTGTACAGACTGCAGGGTGAGACCCCAAGGTGTGGGTCTCTGCTGGGAGCTCCTGTCCTTCAGGAACCCCTGGGAGGAGGCAGCTCCTCCTGGCTATCCTCTGCCATCATCCCAAGGACCACAATGGTTTCCCACCTTTTCCATTCTTAAGGAGCAGAGTGGGACCTCTTTCCATGGTTTATTGCAACAGAAGGAATACAATGCCCTCTAAAGCCTCGAGCTGAGCAGAGCGGCAGAACCTGTTTTGAGGTGAGGCTCTCCAGGTTTGCAAGGCCTCACAGATATGGGGTGGGAAGAATGTGGTGGAAGCAATCGGAGCTTGCTTTTGTCACAACACAGGAACGAGGCCTCCCCAGGTACCACCATGGCCTTCTTGCCAGAAGAAAGTACGGGAAAGGAGGATGCCTTTGAGCAACCATGAAGATCTTAATCTGCACCTTTCAGAGAATCATAATGCAGGTCTCTCAAAGAGTGAAAAGATCGATGCTGTGTTTCAGCGAGGCTGAGAGCTGCTTCCACTCTTCCCCAAGGAGAGAACAGCGGCTGTGAAATCTCCAGGGCAGCATCTCCCTTTCGTTTCTGCTCCCGGTCCCAGCGGGGCAGTGTTGCCTCGCCGCTGGAAGGGAGAGCCCTGGCTGCTGGCTCTCCGTGGGAACACCTTCCTCGCCGGGAGAGCAGCAACTCCCGAAGGTTTGGGTGTCCCACTGAGACAGGCACCGCGGTGGAGGTCGATTTCTGTTTTACACTTCAGTGGCAAACACAGAAATTTTCCTGGAATGGCACAAAAGGTTTCTTTCTTTCCTCCTTTGAAGGTGATTTCGGGAGAACACAGAATTAAACACCTGCTTTTTCTGAGCATTGTTGTGCAGGAGGATCTATTTGGCATTGACTGACCTGAAAATATGTCCTTTAATGTAAGGGATCATCTGTTTGCAATAACTTGCACATTTCCAATATATGAATGCCTGGAACATCAAGGGAGAGGTTAAGGTGAATGAGACTGCCCAGCAGCCTCAGCCCTGACCCTAATGGTTTACAGGTGTCCTCTCCATATCCCAGGGCTTGTTCTTTGGAGCACTAAGGGTGCTGTGTGTGACCTTCAGCAGTCACCACCAGAGGAGGTTTGATTTTGTTCTTTCCTCTTGAAAATAAACGCATTTCTTTGGGTCAGTGGTTTGTCAGGCTGTGTGTGGTCAGGGCATGAGCTCCCAGCGAGGCAGTTGGGGTTTTGAGGAAATATGGATGAGGTGAAAGGATTGTTGATTGAGTTCCCTGCAGTGTGAATTCAGACCACGAGGTCTATCTGGTAGGCTCATGTTCTTCTGTCCACAAAAAAACTACCAAGTAAACAGTTCAAAGGTTCTTGTTCTTCAGGGATTGGCAAAGTCCATGGACTTCGGTTTCCTGGGTTATGCCCCGTAAACAACCTTCAAATTGTTGTCAATGTGATGTGATCAACATTGGAGGTGCACACCCACCCCAGCTGGGCTCTGATGGCAAACAGGGGTGTGGCATGAGCTGGACCAGCTGAGAGGGTCTTGTGCATGGTTTGGCTTGTTTGGGGATTTTTAACACTATTTCACCATTCACCTGAAGGAAAACTGGCTGGCCTGAGCATGGAGACTTCCAGAGAAGCGCCTGGATGGTGTGTGTTGGATCCTTATCACACATGCAGAATGGTGGAGTGATGAAGGAATCAATCACACAGGATGTAGCTTAGTGGAAAGCCAGTGCAGGGGGAGGCAGGAAAGGAAGAAACTGTGTTTGTATTTCATCAACAGAAAATTAATGGGGTTTATAACTGCACTGCTTTGAGTGCAGAAACTCTGGCATTCACCTCCTTGATTGTTTCATTGATGAGGGAACGAGCATCTCTCGAGAGACAGAACAACAAATAATATTCCTCTGACGGAAGCAAATCAGGTGCTTCTGTGACCCCCAGTACAGCCTTGAATGTGTTAATGCTAATGAGGATCCAGCAGTGCTGGAGGCTGGGTGCTCCTGACCTGATTTTAATCATCTCTAAGTCATGTTCTTTAAGTCTGGGCAACTTCACTCACGTTTCCCACAGAGAGGGAAGGGCATTTGCAGAAGGCAATTCCTGTCACTTTGAAAGAGGGATCTGAGGGGGTTGGAATGAATCACTGTGGATGCTGGTTTCTCTCCATTAACTGTGGGCAGGCTGCTCTGTCCTGGTCAGGCAAGCCAGGGGGAAACAAGGGCACAGGAATCCTTCTCCAGGGGTGTGCAGGAAGATGGATGCAGGGTAGAAATTTGAGTCTAGACATGCTGCATGCCAGGCTGAACTGGGAAGGATTGTGCCATCTCTCCTTTCCTAACCTGACAGGCAGATAAGTGCTAAGCCCAGTGTAAGTTTTTCTGTCCAGATGAAGGCATTCAGTTCTTGGCAGCTCTTCCCCTGGCATTCTTCTCCAGCTGTAAATCACGGAGTGGCTCAGGGACCTCTGGAGACTGTCTCGTCCAGGCCCCCTGCTCTTGTGCATCTGTGTCATTCTCAGCCCTAATACTAAAGCGCTTCTGCCTTTTGTGAACTACAGACATGCTGCCCAAAGTAACTGGAAAAAATGATTTTGAGGGGAAAAAAGAGAAAAAGTGACAGTGGAGCACAGCTGTGCCAGCAGAGGCTGAGAGGAGAAGCTGTTGTGCTGTGTCACAGAATGCATGGAAGGGCCAAGTGGCAAGAGACCACTGGCACTGCAGGACAGTGTGGTCAGTCCTCTGCCTTTCCAGCTGGGACTGAGGCTCCTGCCTTCCAGGGCTGTGCTGAAGGGCTCTTCTTCTTGCTCCATAGGTACTGGAGGAGGTGCATCAGGACCTGGAGAGGTTTGGAAACCGCCTGCTAACCAAGATCCAGCCTCTGGGGTGGGAATGCGAGCTGAACCCCCCTGTGTTTCGGCAGTACGATGCCTGGGGGCAGCGCGTGGACCGCATCGACACCTGCTCGGCATGGAGGAGGATGAAGGAGATCTCAGCAGAGGAGGGGCTGATTGCTGAGGCCTATGAGAGAAAATACTCCAACTGGAGGTAACTGGGGGAGAATGGGAGGGATTCTGAGCCTTCCTGGTTATTCTTGGCAATGTTTATTCAGCAGCTCGTAGGACTGAGCTGGTTGTGTAACCGGGAACAGATGCTGCCTGGACACCAGCACAGTTCCTGCTGTCCCCAGCAGCACTGTCTGTCCACTGCAATGTTCCATCTCACCAAAGACAGGCTGTGACTAATGGCCCACACTTGATCATAATATTCTTTGATGTCACCTTCCTTATTGTGGGGCCTGGCAGTTCCCTGCACTGCTCCAGCTTTATGTGCATTCATTGCAACAGAGCTAAAGATCTGGAATTTCACTTGCAGTCTTGTACTCCAGTCCCTGCAGACAGACCCACATTTCTTATTGTTAAAAACTGCACCAGCTGGCCTGGCGCTGGCAGTCCCACTGAGGCTGAGAAACTCTGCTGCTCCTGTTCTCTCCTCCTGGCTGGAGCAGGTTTTGCCCTCTCAGAAATGAGTGGTCTGATCCTCTGCTGCTCTGACTGTATATCTCCCTCTCTTTCTAGCTGAGGTTTTATTCTCTTGCTGTTGCACTGCTGTGTAACCTGTCTGTTCCCTCTCTCTCCCTCAGTCGCCTGTACCAGGCTGTCAAACTGTACTTGTTCTCAACCTCCTCTGGAGGTTTCAACTGTCCACTGGCCATGACTGATGGGGCAGCCAAAGTCATTGAGGTATGAGCTCAGCTGGTCCCTGGGGGCACACCCATGTGCTGGCAGCACTGCTTAGAGACGGGAGCACTGGCCAAGGATGGCGTGGCACTGATCTGCCACCTGGCTCTGGACACAGCCCTTCTGTGCTCTGTGACTCAGCTCCATCTCCCACTGCCTTTGTCTCTCTGTGACCAACTCTTTGTGCCCACGCCAGCTCTTATGTTTACTCACAGCACTGTGTACAGTGAGGCCTTTGCTGCACATGACACCTGTGGCACTGCAGGTAGTTGGAAAAGTGTCCCAAGTGGAAGTGTCCAAGGCCAGGTTGGACAGGGCTTGGAGCAACCTGGTCTAGTGGAAGGTGTCCCTGCCTGTGGCAGAGGGTAGAGCAAGATGGACTTTCAGGTCCCTCCAACCCAAATCATTCTATGGTCCTATGATGTTTTCACTGCAAGAGAATTTGTATTCTTATTCCTTGTGTGGAGCGGCAGTTGGATACACTGGGCCAGATCCATACCTGGTGTAAATTCACCAAGCCACCAAGACTTTCCCAGCTGGAACATTTGGCTCTGCATATTAGTGACACTCTTTGCATTGCCTCAGTGGCTATGTAGGATGCAGAGAAAAATATCCCTGAAGTATCTAACTCTGGACATTTTAAATCAACAAAAATTAAAACAGCACAAGGCAGTTACCTGCTGGTGACATCCAGTGTACATGAACATATGCTGATACCTGGCACATGGGCTGTTTTGGGAGCTCTCTGTCCAGATGTCCAGCAGTGCTGAAATCTGAGGAGGGTAGGGATGCTCAGTACTCCCCTTTGTAAAGCAGGAAACACCTCCTGGTGCACAGTGCTGCAGGAGCCAGGCAGGAGCTGGGCTGGCTCCCAGGCTCTCTGCAGCACCTGCAGGTGCTCTGCAGTGCAGGGTCTCCCCTGCTCCCAGACCAGCTGCACCGAGCCCAGGACACACCAGAGTCAGTTAAGGCATCTGTCTAATTTCATCTCCTGTGTTATGATCATCTCAGTTTGTTTTCCCTCCCCCCCAGTCACTGGGTATTCCTGGATCTCTGAAAAATGCCTTTGACCGTCTGACATCCCGTGACCCCAAGAAGTTCTGGACCTCTGGCCAGTGGATGACGGAGCGCAGGGGTGGCTCGGATGTTGGTACGTGCTCTGAGGTGGGAGACAGATGTGGCAGTGAGAACTGAGAAGATGAAGGGTGTGGGGGAACTAACAAAGCCAGGCAGCTGGTTTATGAAACTTCAGCAGAAATCTTCTGCATAGCTCAGCTTTTTAACCATCAAAATGCCCAACTTCTGTCCACTGGTGCAAGCAGAACACATGGGCAGGCACAGAACTCTGCCCCTTGCACAGATAACACATGAATGTCTAGCTCTGTAGTCTGGGCCTTGAGCAAGACAGTCAGGCCCATCCCAATGACTGAGAAAGCATTCCTGGCCTTCAGCATTTACTCCCTGGCTGATGCCAGTAATAGCATGATGAGCCAGGGACCTCAGAACTCCGCTGTGGAGGAGGCAGAACTGTGCAAGAGGAGCCACCGAAACCTGATGAAGCTGCAGTTGGTTTCCTGGTGGAAGCAGTGAAAGGATCAGCTGTGAGGTGAAAGATGTGCATCAATGCAGGATTCCCAAATCTGTAGAGGCCTAAAGAACTGGAGGCACTGGATTATACACGTCGCATTTTTTATCAAGGGTCAATGAAAGATTAAAAGCTCACCCAAGCTCCATCTTAATAGCAAGAGATGGCTTAAAAGAGCTGTTGCTTAAACTGAAAAATCAGCATTGATTAACACAGAATGTGCTATAAGGCCAAGAAATGTTGTCCTCTGTTTCAGCCAATGGCACTGAGACTGTGGCCAGGAGGCAGCCGGATGGGACCTTCCGGCTCTACGGGTTTAAGTGGTTCACATCAGCGGCTGACTCTGATGTGACATTGACCCTGGCCAGGATAGCAGATGCTGAAGGGCAGGTAAATCAGTTCTGTTGGATGGAGGAACCAGGGGAAGGAGCAGGGATGCTCTTTTTCTTCCCTGTTTCATGGTAATTAAATCGTCACTGTGTGCTTTTCAGTGTCCCCAGGGTTCCAGGGGCCTGTCCCTGTTCTTCCTGAGGGTTCGAGATGAGGAGGGGAAGCTGAACAACATCGAGGTGCAGCGGCTCAAAGACAAGCTGGGCACAAGACAAATGGCAACGGCAGAGCTGTGGCTGCAGGGGGCGAGGGCAGAGCTGGTGGGTAAGGGTTCAACCTCCCTGGGGGCTGGGCTGGCTCGGCACAGCAGGCGCTCCTGGGGGTTTCAGCACTGATCCCAAATGGAAAAGTTCCCTTCTTCTGTCTTGGTATCTGGCTGTTGACATCACAGAACACTTCACCAGCAGGGCTGTGTGGGGCAGGGCTGAGAAGAGCTTGGGAGAAGATGGGAGGGAAGAAAACAGAACAAGTCATGCTAGGCTGGTCGTTTCCCTAATCCAGAAGCACAGAGCCAGCTGAGATACAGTCTGTGGAATGTGCAGGGAGAACAACCAGCAAGGACCAGAACTGATCATGCTGACATGGTCTTCAAAGCCACCTCTCTGATCATAGAATCACTGAATCACAGGATGGTTTGGGTGAGAAGAGGCCTTAAAGCACATCTTGTTCCACCCCCCTGCCATAGGCAGGGACACCTTCCACTAGCCCAGGTTGCTCCAAGCCCTGTCCAACCTGGCCTTGAACATTTCCTGGGATGAACATCCATACCATGACACAAACCTGGCTAACATGAGAGAGCCATATTTTAAAGCAAGGAGATCTCTGAGGTGCCTGAGGCCAGAGAGGGATGGAGTGGACAGCCTTTGTCCATCTGTCTGTTGGCACCACTTTTGCCATCCAAGGTGCTGGAAAAGGCTCACGTCAGCCTGTTCCCTGTGTTTCAGATCTCTGCAGAGGGTCGTGGCGTGGCCTGCATCTCCAACATGCTGAATATCACTCGGATCCACAATGTCATCGGTGCAGTAGCTTCCATGAGAAGGTGAAGGTTTAATGGATTCCACCAGAGCTGAAGGAGTAGATTGTCAGGACAAGGGGACTTTGACTTTGCAATGCTTGGCGTTGCAGCTGAGTGGCATCCAGTGCCTTTATGGGACAGGTCTGGAAGCCACCGGTGCTGGAAGAAGTTGGGGGTGACGCAGGCTGGGGAGCAGGGTTCTGCTGGTGGGGGTGGCTGGAGGGGATTGCTCAGAAGTGGAAGGTGTGACCGTGTTCCCTGCCTGTGTGCTCTCCAGGATGATCAGCCTGAGCAGGGAGTATGCCCGCAGGAGGGTTGCCTTTGGGAAGCTCCTCAAGGACCATCCCCTGCACATGCAGACGATAGCCCGGATGGAGGTAGGGCTGCTGGGAGCCCAGCAGAACCTGTTGGGAAGGGAGGAGGGCAGAGATCCTCTGCTGGTAATGAGCACAGTGCAGCAGTTGGATGTAGGAGGCTGTTCCTGCTACAACAAGGTGTATGCAGCAAGGGTATGGCCACGTTCTGATGACAGACCTACCTTCTCTGCTGGACTTCAGGTCATCCTAAACAATTACCTGGGAGCTCTCTTCAGTGGAGGGCCAAAGGTCACGAGTGCCCCTGCTGTGATAAGCCATGGCCTCTGAAACTGAGTGTCAGCATCAGAATCCAGGCCTGACACCACAGTCACCTGAAATGCAGTTACCAGACTCTTGTCCAATACACACAGACTCACCCAACTTCCCTGGTAGCTCGTGCACCAGGAGATGGGCTGTAAACAGTGGTTAAAAATTCTCCTGCAAGGTGGGGGAGAGAGAAAGGGGTCAACACCTGTCAAATGTAAATTCAAGCTCCATCTTCTCCTAGTCTGTGGCCAGAACTCCACCTCTGAAAGAAAGGGCAGATCCTCTAAAGTCCCATAGCACACCTTTATGCAGAGGAACTACAGAGCTCCATATCCTGATGCTTCCCAAATCACAACCTGCCAGGGGAATAAGTTGCTCAGAAGAAACCTGTCACAGACTCTGCAGTTCCTGGTGCTCAGAGGCTGACCATCATATGTGTGGTCTCACATCCCTTACCCTTGGCAAGGAGGTGGATTTGTGGCCTGGATGCCTGACAGGAGCTTTGCTAAGGCTCAAACAGTCCTGATGAAGCAGCACTGCCCCTTTCCTCATACCTGATTGCAGCATCCAAGAGCACCTTTAATATTCCACACTTTGTGCCTTGTCTGGCTGGAGGTCTCTGCCTCTGAAGCTGTGGGCCTGTGCAGTCAGGGATGGCATTTTCCCCTCGAGGCACTCCCATGGCACCTTGGCATGGAATCAGCCTTGGCATGGAATCACCCTGACTCCAGGATCCCTGCCATTGGGTCTCTCCCTCTCTGCCCACAGGTGCAGGTGCGAGGGGCGTTTCTGCTGCTCATGGAGATCGTTCGCCTGCTCGGCCTGGCAGAAACCAACCTGGCCAGTGAGCAGGACCAGCTGCTCCTCAGGCTGCTGATCCCGGTCGCCAAACTGTACACGGGGAAACAGGTATGGAACTCTGGGAAGGGGCTGCGTGGCACATGGACAGCCACAGGGCTGGAAAGAGGAGCGAGTGACACAGCCAGTGGGAAGGGCAGCAAGAGCAGGGAATACCAGCAGGACCTGCAGCAGTTGCTGCTCTGCATGCTGGACTTGGTGGGTGGAAGCCTTGTCCCTTTGCTCTCACATGAGGCATCTGATGGGAACAGAGAGCCAGCACTGCTGTGATGTGCTCCATGTGCCACATGGCTGCCCCATGGGGTCTGAACCACAGAGAATATCCTTCACTGTGAGTAAATAGAAGAGCAGATGTAAAGAGCTTAACATCAGCCTTGACTTCAGGGGTCTGTCCTCTTCTCATGGCCCTCAGCTGACACACACAGAAACTGACACACCACAGGGAAGCTGTTAAGACTTTCCTGAACTAGAGACGCATGTTCCCGTGTACCAAGCACACCAGAGGTGTCCTCCCCTGCCTAGGGAGGACGGTGTTGAGGCAGATTCTCCTGGGATCCTCTCCCATGGTCCCACTGCTCCTGCAGGTCCTCTCTCAGTGTTACTCAGCCTTCCTTCCCCAGCTGCTCCTCCTGCCTCAGGAATTCAACAGGACTCAGTCAGCCCGTCCCAGCAGGAAATGCTGTGTGAGGTTGGTTTTTCCCCCTCGTGTTTTCCCCCTCGTGGATCATTGCAGCTCTCTGCATTTTGCAGGCTTCTGCTGTGGCTGTGGAGGCGATGGAGAGTTTCGGGGGCCAAGGTTACATGGAGGACACAGGCTTGCCAGTCATACTCCGGGATACTCTGGTGAGGGCAGCAGGAGAAGCCCCTGTGTCCCCAGTCCCCTGCACAGCACTCTGGCTCCTACTCCAGGGAGAACAGTCCTCCCAGGCTCGCTCCAGTGTGGCAGCTCTTCCCTCCCTGCCTTCCTGCTGAGCCCAGCCATTCCCAGGGAGGGGATGGGATGTGCTCCTGGTGCTGGTGTTGTTCCCTAGCACAGTAATGGAGCTGAGCTCCCTCCTTTCCTCTCATGGTAAGGCAAGACATTGTTGGAGATTTCCTTGACATCCCTTAGCCCTGATCCATGTCTTTATTTCCTCACATTCCCCTGCCTTTGTTGCAGTCACACAAAGGCTCCTTCATGCTCTTCCACAGTCTCCTCTTCCCCACAGGTTCTGTCCATATGGGAGGGAACAACCAACATCCTGTCCCTCGATGTCCTGCGGTCCCTTGCCAAGAGCCAAGGACAGGTGATGGCTGTGTTCCTGTCCACAGTGCAGGTGAGCCCCCCACCAAAAGCCCTGCTCAGCCTCATTTGCCCTCCTTGGCAGAGCCTTGTTTGGGGTTTGTGCTCCTGACAGGGAATGTGTCCAAACTGAAAGCTTTAGACAAGTATTCCAAAGGTGTCTCACAATTCTGCTCCTTAAATAGCTCTTCCTAAAGCAGGATGCAGGTAGTGCTTGTCCTGGGATCCTTGAGCAGCATCTCAGCAGTGAGGAGTTTGGCATTGTCAGGGTCCCTCATGACAGGTACCAAAATAAGTGTATTTTTAACATGAGTCACCCTCCTGAATCCGAAATAATTTTGTGGTTTTGTTCCTTAACTGGAAAATCACCACAGGACTGCTAAATATCAAACCTCACTAGAGCTACCTACTGCATTATGACTTTCTATTTTTGTTCCCACTGAAAAGATGGGAAGAGCCAGAAGGAACCCATTGCTGCCTCTCTAGATTTGCCATTCTCTGGCTTTACTTTTAGAGCTGCTCAGGTGACAGGGTTGAAGTGGTTCAGAGTTTCATGAAGGGGAATGAACATCATCTGGTTTGATGTGTCTCTAAAAGGCAGACAGGAACCAGCCTGGGAGGCAGGATCAGCACATCAGGGGTGACATTGTGAATCCAGACACAGCAATCCCGAGGTACAGCAGGGGAATCCTGGGCATCTGGAGTGCTGGGTTTGGCCGTGTGTAGCCTTCCCTTTCCCATCCAGGCCCCATGAGAGGGGAAGGGTGTGGGACACTGCACTCCAGAGCTTCCCAAGCCAAGGGCAGAGAGAGCCTGAGTAGCTCTCACAGAGGCTGCAGCTGGCAATATCTGCCCCATCTGAGACCCCCAGCTGGGCTGTGCTCTGTACACAGCCCCTCTCTGACCTCCAGGGGTGAGGGTCTCCTTGACAGCCTCTCAGACAACTTTTGAGAAAGGAAAAATACCTCAATGTGATGACCAAACAAGAAGACAAACCTGCTCATGAGCAGGACTGAGCACACCTGCTAATGGCAAATCCAGCAGGTCCAGCTGCTGGCAAACAACAGCTCAGGCTGCAGAAAATGGAGTGGAGAGGGAAAGGATGTGGCTCTAAAAATAATTTGGACAGAAGCAGCCTCCACAGTGTTAAATTCAATGCTAATTTAACCAACCCCCTCCCCAAATTGCCACGCTCCACCCCAGAGCACCTCCCTGGTGTGGCTGGGAGGGCCCTTCCAGCTGATGAACAACTGGATAGTCAGGGAAGCCTTAGGGAGGGCCGTGATGCAGAGCAGGGACCTGCACAGCAGTAACCAAACACAGAGATTTGTTAATTAACAAGTTCATTACCGCTCTCCTGCTGCCCCAATCACCCTGAGTGGGAGACTGGAGGGCAGCGAGTGCCACTTCAAGGTCTCCAAATTCCAATCCAGGTCACTCTGAGGCCACTGCATTTCCACAGAGGGTGGCTGGGTGGGCTCAGCTGGGAGAGAACTGGGGATGCTCCAATTCTGGATGGAACAAACCAGACTTGGCCAGTTTAAGCTTTTCCCCTGTGCCTTGGGAACCCCTGTGCCTGTGCACTGGAACCACAGCCTAGGAGGGGTTTCTGCCTGCAGGAACATGCCGAGTTTCTACCCCAGAATCACTCAAAGGTGATAAAAACCCTCTTTTTGAGCTCCAAGTGTCCAAATATTTTCAGTCTCTGGGAATCTGCCTCGTTTTGAAACATCCCTCCCATTCCTGTCTAGCGAGGAAATAATTTAGCCCGTCATAAAGGGATTTTTACTGCTCCAGTCCATTTCCTTTTTATTGATGCACACAAACCGAGTACAATGTATTTTATGTTTGTCCATCAAGGTTCTCACTGTGCAGGATTTGTGCCCAGTGTCAGCCTGCTTTGCAGAAAGCCGCACTAGTACTTAGCACAGCACTTGGTTCTCTGAAGGGTGGATCAAGGTTAATGTCACCCCTGGCCCCTCTGCCACCTGTTTTTGCTTTTATTGTGGCTCAGTGGCCCCTTATGGTGGTGGGATGCCCAGTGCTGCTGGTGTTGTGGTCAGCAGCAGGAACCCAGTGGTGTAATTATCCTCAGGAAAATGGAAATACAGGGAACTTCCTCATCCTTCCACAATGGGATTGTGAAAAGCTGAATTTTCAGGGCTCTTGATACAGAGGTGACAAGTCACTTTATCCAGAGGTGATTAGTCTGGAAAGCCTGAGGAGAACACATGGCCTGAAGAGTGATTGTGAGAGACAGGGATAGAACCATGGAGAGTGGTTTGGGTGGGAAGGGACATTAAAGACCATCCAGTCCAACCACCTGTCATGGGCAGGAACACCTTCCACCAGCCCAAGTTGCTCCAAGTCCCATCCAACCTGGCCTTGGACATTTCCAGGGATCCAGGGGCAGCCACAGCTTCTCTGCCCAACCTGTGCCAGGGCCTGCCCACCCTCCCAGCCAGGAATTCCTTCCCCATATCCCATCTAACCTTGCCCTCTGACAGTGGGAAGCCATTCCCTGTGTCCTATCCCTCCATGCCTTGTCCCAAGTCCTTCTCCAGCCCTTCTGGAGCGCCTTTAGGCTCTGCAAGGGGCTCTCAGGTGTCCCTGGAGCCTTCTCTTCTCCAGGTGAACCCCCCCCAGCTCTCCCAGCCTGGCTCCAGAGCAGAGGAGCTCCAGCCCTTGGAGCATCTCTGGAGCCTCCTCTGGACTCTCCAGCAGCTCCACGTCCTCCCTGTGCTGTCCCCAGGACTGGAGGCAGCTCTGCAGGTGGGGTCTCACCTGAGTGGGCAGAGGGGCAGAATCCCCCCTGCCCTGCTGCCCACACTGTGGGACCAGCCCAGGGCACATCCTGGATTCCAGTCCCAGCAGGTGGGAGTTGAAGGTGGACACTGCACAGGGCCAGTCATTGGCATGTTGTACTAAAATTTTACTGGCTGGAATTTTGAGCCCAAGCCTTGAGTGTACTTTAGAATTCAATTATAATCTGAAAAGTGCCTCTAAAATAGCTCTGGGCAGCTGGTTGTTTATTGCATTTGAGTCACTTCAGGTGAAATTTGGGCACATCCCAGGGCAGGGTGTGAGCTCCAGCCCCCTGTGCATCGTGCAGGGCTCAGCACCAGCTCCTGCCTCCAGAGTGTCTGTGTGGGGCTGTCACTGAGGCTGGAAATCAGCCATACAATCTGGGACACGTGATGGTGTTTTCAGGTCCTTTTCAGACCACAACCCCAAATTTCAGGCAGCAGGAAACAAAAGGAGGTCGCTGACCTGGGGCTCTGTGTTTGTCTGAAGCATTAACTGTGCTTTCAGCCCTCTTCGGGACGTTCTTCCTGTTGCTGTATTTTTAGATTCTTGATTAATCTTGTAAGCAAAAACCATTCTGACCACGTTGCTTGACGGAGGGCAAACAAATGAGCAACGTTTTAAATAAAATTCCTCAGTGAGAACAGAAGGAATCGGAAATATTGGAGCTCTTTTGCTGAGGGTTTCAGACAGAAAAGCAGCGCAGGCAGGGCAGTGATGCAGTGGGTGTGTCTGTGCCTCCCCCAGTTACACCCTGGAGCTGGAGCAGAGCAACCTGCAGGAGGGAGAACAGGAACTGCTCCTGCCTCGAGCATCACCCCTGGAGCAACTCCCAGCCTCTCACTCCCAAAGGCAGAGAGGAGATGGAAAAACCCAGCATGAGCTTCCAGGAGGAGCTTTTGCTTAGGAAAGGAGTAAGCTCAATCTGAACAAAAAAAACCCCCAAAAGTGTAAATTATTGGAAGGCAAAGACAATACCAGGTCTTTTTGCTCCCCGAAGATTATAATGATGCCTGGTATGTGTTTCCAGGTGTTTAAACTTCCCAACTGTGGGCTGGTGTGGTTGTGCCCCAGCCACGAGCAGGAGGTGCTGACAGGAGCACGCGTTGTCTCTGTTCTTGTTCCCACCCAACCTGTTGGGAATGTGCTGATGCCTCTGGGGTCTTTGATCCTCATCAGCAACAAGCTCTGAGCTCCTTTAAAACACCTTGTGGGGCTTGGAGGTTCTTTGGGCTCCCTCTCGACACTAGAGCTGTGTTTGTGTTTGCCCAGCACATGTTGGGGGGGTTCTGTCCCTGCAGCCCAGAACTGCACTGGGGATGGGGGGTCTGGGCTGAGCAGAGAACGCGGGGCCAGGGCAAGAGGAGCAGGGGCATGGAGCACACTGGGCTCAGCCCAGCCTAGTCCAGCCCAGCTCAGCCCAGCCTAGTCCAGCCCAGCCCAGCCCAGCCCAATTCAGACCACTTCAGCCCAGTTCAGCCCAGTTCAGCCCAGCCTAGTCCAGCCCAGCTCAGCTCAGCCCAGCCTAGTCCAGCCCAGCCCAGTTCAGGCCAGTTCAGCCCAGTTCACCCCAACTCAGCCCAGCCCAGTCCAGCCGAGCCCAGCCCAGCCCCGCCCAGCCCAAACCCTCCCCCAC
>VWZG01006184.1:511-85756 GCA_013396735.1 Grallaria varia | reverse complement strand
TCAGCCCAGTTCAGCCCAACTCAGCCCAGCCTAGTTCAGCCCAACTCAGCCCAGCCTAGTCCAGCCCAGCCCAGCCTAGTCCAGCCCAGCTCAGCCCAGTTCAGCCCAGCCCAGTCCAGTTGGATTCCAGCAAGAGGAGCTGTGAAGTCCCCTCAGCATCGGAACCCTCACAAACATAAAGGATTCTTTCTGTGTAACTGGTACTCACAGGCTTTAGTCTCATTTGCAGGTTATTGATGAAGGTAATTAATGAGCAGCACCACCCCCTGTGCTGCTCAGATACCCTTTTGGGGATGCTCTGAGCTGATCCCTCCGTCCTGCTGTGGAGAGATGGCTTTGAGCACACAGAGCCCACGAGGCTGGGCCAGCCCTGGGCCAGGCAGTGTCCCACCCCTGGGCCAGGCAGTGTCCCACCCCTGGGCCCGGCAGAGGCCCAGCCCTGGGCCAGGCAGTGTCTGAGCCCTGGACCAGGCAGTGTCCCAGCCCTGGACCAGGCAGTGTCCCAGCCCAGGCAGTGTCCCACCCCTGGGCCAGGCAGAGTCCCAGCCCTGGGCCAGGCAATGTCCCACCCCTGGGCCAGGCAGAGTCCCACCCCTGGGCCAGGCAATGTCTGAGCCCTGGCCCAGGCAGTGTCCCAGCCCTGGACCAGGCAGTGTCCCAGCCCAGGCAGTGTCCCAGCCCTGGGCCAGGCAGTGTCTGAGCCCTGGGCCAGGCAGTGTCCCAGCCCAGGCAGTGTCCCAGCCCTGGGCCAGGCAGTGTCCCAGCCCAGGCAGTGTCCCAGCCCTGCTGACAGGGAATAACACCAGAGGCACAGATGAAAGGCATGGCAGTTCCAAAGAACAACTACTCCAGACTCTCTCAGCAGAGTATCACTTGTGCTTTCCCAAGTGAATTTGGGATGTTGGAGAGCAGTGGCTTGGCTCAACCAGGCAGGGCTTTGAGGCACAGTTAAATGCTTGATGACCATCAGAATCACGAAATCCTTTAAGGTGGAAAAGCCCTCTGAGATCATTGAGTCCAACCATCCCCCAGGACTGCCAAGGCCACTGCTGACCCGTGTCCCCAAGTGCCACCTCCACATGGCTCTTGAATCCCTCCAGGGATGGGGACTCCACCCCTGCCCTGGGCAGCCTGTGCTGCTGGACAGCTCTTTCTGTGAAGAAATTTTCCCTGATATCAGACCTGAACCTCCTCTGGTGCAGCTTGAAGCCATTTCCTCTCGTTGCAGGGCCTTTCCCACTGACATGGTTGCAGAGGAAAGCTCCTTTAAGTGTGAATTTTCCTGCCTGGACACAGCTCTAGTACCTTTGCGGAACCAAAATATAAACCCAGGAGACCCATTAGAGCCCAGTACAGGTGTGCAACTGGAGAGAGCTGGGGATGAGAGCTGGGATGAGAGCTGGGGATGAGAGCTGGGATGAGAGTTGGTCTCCACGTGCAGTTGGGAAGCCAGCACGGAAACAGCAACTTGCTGGCTCTGGTTGCAGGAATTCCCCACTCCCATGTCAGGGTTGGGAGCTTCCTTTGGGGCAGGCACCAGGATCCGAGCTCACTGTCAGTGCTGGGCGTGCGCAGGGTCCCTCCAGCCCTTCTCTCACACAAGGCAAACTCAGGGAACTTTTCCTGTGATTGTTCTGTTTGCAGAAGAAGCTGGAGGTGGCAGAGGGCAGGGCAGAGCTGGCCCCGGCCGTGCAGCGGGCACGGGGAGCCCTGGGCAGCCTCACAGAGTTCCTGGAGAAAGCGGGATCAGAGCCCGCCGTGACCATGGAGCTGGCGGCGAGAGACTTCTCCTACAGCCTGGCACGGATCTACACAGGTGGGGCAGAGGCAGAGATCCCAGGGTCATGGAATGGTTTGGATGGGAAAGGAACTTAAAATGCATCCAGTGCCACCCCCTGCCATGGGCAGGGACACCTTCCACCAGCCCAAGTTGCTCCAAGTCCCATCCAACCTGGCCTTGGACACTTCCAGGGATCCAGGGGCAGCCACAGCTTCTCTGCCCAGCCTGTGCCAGGGCCTGCCCACCCTCACAGCCAAGAATTCCTTCCCACTGTCCCATCTCTCCCTGCCCTCTGTCAGTGGGAAGCCATTCCCCTTGTCCTGTCCCTCCATCCCTTGTCCCAAGTCCCTCTCCAGCTCTCCTGGAGTCCCTTTAGGCACTGGAAGGGGCTCTCAGGTGTCCCTGGAGCCTTCTCTTCTCCAGGTGAGCCCCCCAAGCTCTCCCAGCCTGGCTCCAGAGCAGAGGGGCTCCAGCCCCTGGAGCATCTCCATGGCCTCCTCTGGACTCTCTCCAGCAGCTCCATGTCCTTCCTGTGCTGATGGATTTCAGACCAGGACAGGGCTGGGAATCATTCCTACATGCAGGTTCACACCTGGGTCAAGGGTGGAGATTTAAAGCTCAGTTCTCACCTTTCCCACTGAACCAGCCTCCAAGCACAGCTGAGAAACATCCACCCGTTGCTTTTCCCAAGCCCTGGGCTGTGCTGGCAGGGTGCTGGGAATGCTGACACGTCCTGCTCTCCCACAGGAGCTCTTTTAATGGAACACGCGGCCCGGCCTGACGCCTCCTCCACAGACACCTGTGCTGCGCTCAGGTAGACACACACCTGCCCAGCCCTGACCTTCTGGGTGATTCCACGTGCAAAGTGGGAGCCTTTGCTGTGCCTCTGGAATGATCCAACCCCAGCCATGGCCAGAACCCCTTCCCACATGGAGACAAGGGGCAAGGCTGCTCCCAGCCCCGGGGCCTCTCCCTGCCCTGGGTTAACTCCAGGGATGGGTGGGATCCGACCTGGGCAAGGCTCAGGGTGACACTAGCCCTGTGTGAGTCCTGTGTGTTCCCTCTCCAGGTGACACCAACCCTGTGACTGTTCCCTCCTTCCAGGGTGACTCCAGCCCTCTGACTGTTCCCTCTCGCCAGGTGCCTCCAGCTCTGTGACTGTTCCCTCCCTCCAGGGTGACTCCAGTCCTGTGACTGTTCCCTCCCTCCAGGGTGACACCAACCAACCCTGTGTGTGTTCCCTCCCTCCAGGGTGACTCCAGCCCTGTAACTGTTCCCTCTCTCCAAGTGACAGCAGCCCTGTGACTGTTCCCTCTCTCCAGGTGCCTCCAGTCCTGTGACTGTTCCCTCCCTCCAGGGTGACACCAACCCTGTGTGTGTTCCCTCTGTCCAGCTGTCACCAGCCCTATGACTGTTCCCTCCCTCCAGGGTGACTCCAGCCCTGTGACTGTTCCCTCTCTCCAGGTGACACCAGTCCTGTGACTGTTCCCTCTCTCCAGGTGACACCAGTCCTGTGACTGTTCCCTCTCTCCAGGTGACACCAGTCCTGTGACTGTTCCCTCTCTCCAGGTGACACCAGTCCTGTGACTGTTCCCTCTCTCCAGGTGACACCAGTCCTGTGACTGTTCCCTCTCTCCAGGTGACACCAGTCCTGTGACTGTTCCCTCTCTCCAAGTGACGGCCGCCCTGTGACTGTTCCCTCTCTCTGTCCAGGTGGTGTAACCAGGAGCTGTGCCCGGTGGCGGCGGAGTCGGGGTCCGGCAGTTACGGGGCGGGGGCAGCGCTGCGGGACAGTGCCCTGGTGTACGGGGGCAGCCGGCTCTGAGACCCCCCAGACCCTCCCCACACACACAAGGTGGGCTGCAATCCAAAAAGCCACCCCAAAATCCTCCAGGAGCTGCAAATTCCAGGTGTGGTGGGGACGTTCCACCGAGGGCCACACCAAATCCTTCAGGAGTGACCCCCACCTGCCCCAGCTTTGGGGCAGCTTTGGGCTGTTCCCTGACTCAGACACAGCCTTGGGTGTCACTCCAAGCTGCTGGAATGTTCTCACCATGATTTAGGCAAAACCCAAGCGGTCAAATCCAGACAAGGACTGGAAGCAGCAGCTCCTCCAGTGCCAACGCTGTTCTTTTGGAAGAAAACCAACCAAAACCAAACTGAAAAGTATCGGAAGCTGATTAAACACAGAAACCCACCCTTTTCCCTGCTCACCTTCTTGCTTTCCAGGGTTCCCCCCCGGCGCATGCCTGGGATGGGGTTTGCTGCCAGGACAGCCCCTGCCACCCACCGTGGCTCCGAGGACTGTGGGGCCCTTCCTGCATTGACCTCTTCAGGAACTGCTGCTTTCTGAAGAAAAAGGGAGGCTTTTATTCTCTACAACCTCCAGAGAGCTGATTAATTCCCTGTGAACGTGTCCTAATGATGCTGCAATCCATCCTGACATAAATTCTCCAGCAATCTTGGATTGAAATCCAGTAATTCTCCCCCGAAATTCTCATTGAGCTTCTCCTCCCTCAGCCCGTCACTCGACCTGCTTGGCATTACCCTGCTGACTACAAGTTTTTAATTAAAAAGTCACTCATAACAAAAGAAAAGCACGAGCAGGCCAAAGACAGCTGGGATTTATAGCTGGGAAGTGCTGCAGCAGCCGGGATAGCGAGTGGGAAGGGGGGGAAGGAGGAGCTGTTTGCTGAGCACGGAGCTGTCCAGCATTTCCCTGAGGCCAAAGCGGCGCATCCAGAGGACACGAGGGAGGAGCAGAGTGGAGCAGTTCCAGTGGGATGCAGCGAGGGAGGCTCCACTGGCACGGGGATCCCGGGCTGAGCCAGGCAGAGCTGCCCTGAATCCCACAAATCCCATTAACCAGCCCCAAAGGGCTTCGTGTCATATGTGCATCAGAGGGAATAAAGAGTATTTGGATTTGAAAAATCCCCTACACCACAGAATTGTGGAATGGTTCAGATTCCAACTCCCCTGCCACGGGCAGGGACACCTTCCACTGTCCCAGGGTGCTCCAAACCCTGTCCAACCTGCCCTTGGACACTTCCAGGGTTGGGGCAGCTGCAGCTTCTCTGCCCAACCTGTGCCAGGGCCTGCCCACCCTCCCAGCCAGGAATTCCTTCCCAATATCCCATCTAACCTGCCCTCTGGCAGTGGGAAGCCATTCCCCTTGGCCTGGCACCAGGACTGTGTCCCTGCAGTTTGGTGACAAAGGTCTCCCCGGGAGCTGCTGTGCCCTGTGAAACTCGGGAGAAGGGGAAAGGGAGGGAACACCACGTGGCTCCGACTCCACCACAGATGTGGCTGTGGTCGGGGCAGAGGGTCCAACACCAGGGAAAGTCACCCTTGGAAGTGTTTGCAGAGCTGATGAACCCCCAAATCCTCTGCTCTCCAAACTGCTCATCTCCAAAGCCCAGGGCTTTGGCAATCCCTGCCTGTCCAGGCTTTCCTTCTTCCCAACCTATTTTGTTTCTCAACACCAGGATTACTCTTCCCTCATACAGGAGCTATAACTTGCCTAAAAATAAGCCCCATAAAGTGGGAGCTCTGCAGATGAACCAACACAGAGAACAAGGGACTGTAAAATCGTCACTGCGTAGGAAAATGACAAATTTATTACGATCTAAATATTCACTCTGAGGCTACAGCAGAAGAAATGCTGTTATACCCAGGTGAGCACGAGGGTCTGACACCTCCCACTGCTGCCCAACAGCTCTGCCCTTGGAGCTTTGCACGGTTTCAAATAGTCCATGTGCTTCACGTAATTAATTGAGACTTCAGATGTCCTTTTAATACAAATCCCACAAAAAAAAAAAAAAAAAGTACAATCAAACACGTCCCCACTGTGAGGTATAAAAATCATTTCATGGCAGAACTGGGGGAAATCAGTTTAAAATGCAAGTTTGTCAAACAATATGGTCAAACTTCAGCAGCATCTCAGAAATGTCAAGGTCCAAACAATACGGTGACCTCAAATCCTGAAACGCAACAATCGGAGCTCCAACACCTGCACTGACCAAGACACCAAAACTGTCCCCAAGGGCCCTGAGCTCCTCCAGGAGTCACCAATCTCTCCTTTCTCACCACTCACAAAAGAGCCTAAAACTGCTGCTTTGGCTTTTTAACCACCAAAGGTAATTCCAAGGAGCTCGGGAGCCAGTTCCGAGCGATGCCAGTGATGGGCAGCTCTGAGGACTGTGTGACACCTGGGCCAACCCTGTGCTCTGGCTGAGCCCCCCTGCCAGCACAGCCCAGCAAAATGTGTCTGCTGGCTCCAAACCTCATCCTGGAGAATCCCAGGACAATCAGAGGGGCAGTAACAGAGGGACACCCGCCCTGTCCAGCACCCCTGAACCTGCTCAGCTCCCTGCTCGTGGCTCCTGCCCTTTGCAGCCTCCCAGCACCCACCTCAGAACCTCTCCCAGGGTGGGTTCAGTCCCACCCCGGGCTCTGTCCCACCCCGACAGCGCTCCCAGTGTGGTGGAGCCATTCCCAACACCCCCTTCCCTCCCTGGTTTGACCCCTCCAACCCACCTGCACCGCTCGGGGTGGTCACTGAGCGTGGCCAGTGACCAGGTCACCGCCCTGGAGTGACTCTGGGGCCACCAGCCCTGGCAGGGAGGGGTGGTCCTGCTGCTGTCCCACCTGGCACGAGGGGCTTCAGCTCCCAAAGATTTCCATTCTGCAGCCGCTGTTCCGGACTCCCCAAATCCCCTCTGCCCACGGAGGTTGTTGCCCAGCCCGTCAGCCAGCGCTGAAGCTCCGGCTGTGAGAGCAGCACCACCATCCTGACAGACCCCTGAGGGGCGCCCGGGCTGTCCAGGAGCCGGGACAAGGAAAGAGGGAAGGAAGTTCCTTAGGAAGACCTGATCCCTGGGGAATGGGCTGTGTCCTCCACCAGGGCACTGCTGCCTCTAAGGGGAATCCTCCTGCACCAGCACGGCCCCATGGCCGGTGGGGGTAAAACCCCCAGGGCAGAGGAGACCCACACTCAGCATTCCCAAGGGCAGGAACACCCGGCAGGGCCGTGCCCGGGGGTACCTGCAGGGCAATGGGCCCCTGGCACAGCACTCCCAGCTAACTCCAGTGAGAAAGGAGCTCTGGGAAGTCAAAGTAGGAGCTGTACCTGAAGCCTCTGGGTGTTCCTGAAGGTGCCTCTTTCCCACTCCTGCAGCTGCAGATCCCACTGGCTTAGTCTGATCAAATAAACACCATCAGATCACAGAATGACTGTGATGAGACAGGTCTGGCCCCACAGCACTCACAGCTGCTCAAGGAGCTGCTCCAACCCTTGGGAATTCGGGGCAAATCCTCAAATATCTGAGAGAAGGAACAGCTGATGGTGGGGGAGCCGAGGGGATGGGAGTGCAGCTGGGCCCCTGGAATGAGCAACGGCCACAGGAAATCAGGAATAACGGGGCTTTAGTACAGGACAACAGCAGCCGAGTTCTCCACCTTCTGGGAAAAAAGATCTTAAACCTGAGTGGGTTTGGTTTGTTCCTGATGAGCCACAGCTCCAACCACCCAGCAACGGGATAGGCAGGAAGTGTAAAGTGGGAACAGAGCTCCGACCTCCCCTCCACGGGAAGGAGACCTGGAGCCTCCTCTGCCAAAGCTCTCCCAGAGCAGGGGAGTTCCCTGGAGCCCTGGGGTGCTCCCACAGTGGATGGAAACACAACGGTGGGATAAGGGGAGAAAGGAAAATGTGGGATGGAGGGAGCCGAGACTCCACCACCACCAACCTCCATCAGTTCTCCATCCTCGGAAAACCACACTGATCATACCCACAGAACCTGGTGGGGTGTCTTTCCCCCACCCTGGGATTCCTGCCCCAGGAAAACCAAGAGATTTTATTTTTTCCTCCCAGGGTTAGGAGCAGCAGTTTGTTGTCCTTGTGAAGGCACAGCATGGAACACGAAGCCAGAGGCAGTGGCTCAGCCTCCCTTTCCAAGGCTGATCCTCCAAGGGACAGGGAAGCAAAATAAAAAATTAGAAAGTGTGTTAGCAAATGCTCCCATGCAAAAGTCTAAACTTTATTCACTTTTATTTATATATTTAACAATTCTAAAGTATTTACTTCTCGCTTTTGACAAAAATGAAAAATATAGGAGCACTTTACTCTCTTGTGGAGAGAAGGGTTATTTCTGTACAGCTACGGAGAGAGACGGTTCCTCCTTTACATACAAAGAAAAATAATATTAATAAAAAAAGTGCTTCATGGATCCAAAAAAGCCTAAAGAGCCGCAAGCATTTATTCACACTGTACATCCCGTCCTGGCTCCGCCCTCGGGGCACCGGGAGCTGCAGAGGCTCCGGCTCGACCTGCACCACAGGGATGAACAGCCACGGGGGTGAACACCCAGGGGGATGAACACCCAACAAGGATGAACACCCAGGGGGATGAACACCCACGGGGATGAACACCCAACAAGGATGAACACCCATGGGGATGAACACCCGGGGGGATGAACACCCACGGGGATGAACAGCCAACAAGGATGAACACCCAACAAGGATGAACACCCACAGGGATGAACACCCAACAAGGATGAACACCCAACAAGGATGAACAGCCATGGGGATGAACACCCAACAAGGATGAACACCCGGGGGGATGAACACCCACAGGGATGAACACCCAACAAGGACGAACATCCATCTGGCCCCGCTGCCTCCCCCTCCCTATCCCGAGAAAGGCTGGACATTCCAAGGTGCAGATCAGCGGCGCCTGAGCCTCTGGCTTTAGCACCCACAGCCGGGGCAGGAGCCTGGATACCCCTGGGATGCAGGACCCATCCTCACCTCGCTTTTCCCTCCTTGCAGCTTTGTCTAACCCCGTGCCAGGGAGATCCCAAGATGCCCCGTCCATTCCCAGACCCCCTGCCCATAAGGACGCAGCCTCCTCCTCCCTGGACATTCATTCCTGCCGGATCCTCGTGGGGTGGGGAGGGCACAGTCAAACCACCCGGGCCTTTCCCTCGGACCCACCGAGCTCTGCCAGATGATTTATCCCTGTGACCCTCCCTTTGGATGATGATTGTGACATTCCAGGGAAGGGAAATGCTCCTTTCCCCGGGTTTCTTGGATTTTGAGCTGTTGTATTTAGAACTCTCAAATACTCCCCCAGGATTCCTGGGAATATCACAGAGCAGCTGGGACTTTGCCTAAGGAATACACTGTGAGCAGGATCTACGCTGCCTCCTTGCCAGATTGCACTAAGCAGGATTTATGGGATCTGTGGGAAGGGGATGAGCATCTACTGCTGAGTTACACACAGATACTCGGGAGATTCTCACTTCATTGAGGTGACTGGGATTGGGGCAGAAGGAAGAAGGGGAATCCAGGATGTATTTCGGATTGTTGCAAGATCCTCAGGCAGGTTTTTCCTATCTGGAGTACACTGAGCACAGCCTGGAAAAGGAGGATCATCCCAGGAGGAACATCCCAGGAGGATGCCAAGCCCCAGTGCACTCCCCATGGGCTGAGCCCGGTGACTCCTGAGGGGCCCGGTCACCTTCTGGAGTCTCAGTAAAGTGCAAGTCTGACCAGCCAGGGCCTGACCTTGGCAATGCTCTGCTCCCAGAGGGACCCTCCCACGGATGGAGCAGGGACAAGGAGAAGGTCTGCCCTGTCCCACTCGGATTTGAATCATGGATTGCATGGACAGGCCTCTGGAGAGGCCTCATGTGACACCCAGCTTGGCAGCCTGTCTGTCCCCTCTCAGCCCTTCCCAACATTCCTGAGCCAACAGTCCAGGTGTGCCCACTCCGACGGCTCAAACCTCATGGATTGTGTGTGCAGGGAGTCTGACTGACCCCTGGGGCAGCCACTGTGGGAACAGAGAGGGAGAGGGTTCCCTGGGCAAGGAGATTCCCACCTCTTGTAGCAGCAACAGGTTCCCAAGCAGTGGTTTGTGGTTTGGAGTGACAGGAGTGACTGAACGCACTGGAGGCTCCATTGCTGGCCCCATTCCCTCTGCTCCCTCCTCCCCAAACCCTCGGCACTTCCGAGCGGGACACGAACACCGCAGTGATCCCGGCTCCCTTCCCACCTCCATGGCCCCCCGCACACAAACACATATATATATATATTATATATACACACACACACGCGGAGACACGGACACACGGACAGGACAGGCAGGAAAGGGGGAAGAGCTGGGAAAGGAGACTCCCACAATCCAGTCCTCGAGGTCTGTCCCGCCCCAGGCCCGACCTCCACGGCTCCCGCAGCCTCCGTGTCCGTGGGGAGGGGTCGGCTCGGCCGCTCCCAGGCCGGGAATTCAGTTGGATGTGGCAGTGATGGGCTTGTCGAGTTCGAGGTCCAGGCTGGAGCTGCCGGGGTGGAGGCTGCTGTAGCACGACTTGCACACTCGGCTGGGCTCAAAGAGCTGCTGGCTGGGAACGGGCACCTTCTGGTTACAGCAACTGGAGCAGAACACGTTGCCACAATTCCTTGCGTCAGGAACAGAGGAGAAACGGGAAAGGAAGGATTAGAAGCAGTTTGATGGAGTTGCACAAGGATGGGGTTGGCCCTGGAGACACTGGTATCTCCCTACGGAGCAGGGCATGGGCAGGGACAGCTCCAACATCTGCACTGATCCCTCCTGCAGTCGGAGCAGGGATGTGGGAATGGACACAGGAAGGAGCTCAGAGGAAGGGACAGTGTGGGACTGCAGCTCATTAAACTCCCCTGCAGTGATGGGTGAGCCCTCTCCCATGTCCTCTTGGAATGGTTTGGGTGGGAAGGACCTTAAAGCTCATTCTGTTCCACTCCGTGCCAGGGGAAGGAACACCTTCCACTCGATGAGGTTGCTCCAAGCCCTGTCCAACCTGGCCTTGAACACTTCCAGGCTGGATGTGCTGCACAGATGCTCAGGGATGGTGCCACCACCACCCTGGGGCACACGGCTGAGGCGGGCTGAGCCAGAGCCACCATGGCCATTCCTGCATGAGGACCTGAGGAACGAAGGGCTCTGGCCCTGCTCACGCTGCTGATGCAGCCCTGGGACACAGCAGGATGGAGGTGGCAGTGCTGGGAGGAGCCAGGACTCTGGTCCTGGGCTCTGGTCCCAGCTGGAAAGGTGTAAGCTCAGGACTGATGGAAATAACCAAACCCAGTCTCAGTCAATGCAACCCTCCCAGTGCCCCCACAGCAACTCCAGCCGTCCCAAACTCCTGCATCCCAAAAACTGAGCCAACCAGGACCATGCAGAGCCTGGGGCAGGCAGGCAGGCAGGTATTCTATGCACAGGCCAGGTGGGCACTCACACCATTCCCGGGAGCTGGCGGAGCCGCGCCGGCACATGCACCCCACCGGGGGATGGCACAGCTCAAAGCAACCCCTCTCCAACCCGTGAGCCCTGTCCTCCAACCTCAGCCATTCCTACACGGGGCTGGCAGCAGCACTCCAAGGACCTGGATTACACAGCTGCCCTTCCCATTCACTCCTTGGCACCAGGATTTGGTGCCCTCCTTGCTCTGCTCTGAAGATTTCCTGCTGCCAAGAGCAAATGCCAGGGAATTCTGCTGACACCCAGCAGCTCTGACTAATCCTTCCTTGCCAGGAGAGGAGATTTCCAGCTGCTGGTCACTGATGGGGAGAGAGGGAGCAGAGAAATCCCATTTCCTACTTCAGTGGGCTCATTTCCTCAGTTCCGCACAGCGGCTCCGAGCCGGAACTCTGGCACAGGGATCAGCCTCTGCAGAGGTTCTGGAGCCCTGAGGATCCTGTTAGAAATCCCTGTCAGAAACACTCATGGGAGTGGGAACAGCCCGAGACAACACCCTGGGGAGAAGCAGCTGTCCCAAGCCCAGTTCCCTGTCCAAGGAATGGTGATCCCATTCAGCACTCTGCTGATGGATGAGGGAAATCCAGAACCAGGGGGCTAAAACAAGGACCTCTTTGTTAGGGCTCAGCAGCTCCCTAACATATGCTCGGGGTTTTGTTGTTTTATCCCATGTAATGGTGCTCTGGAACTGCTCCCCTGAGCTTTGGAAAGCTCTGGACAGCTCATCCTCCATCCTGGTGCTCTCCTGCTTCGCTTCAGGGATTAAAATGAGATGTTAAAAAACAGGCCGGAGAAGGGAGCATGCTCATTAGAGGAAGGGGGACTGAAAATCACACTCCCCAAAATGCCAAATGACAGATGTTCATCCAGTTTTGGTGATCCTGACCCTCCACCAGCTCTGAACCTGCTCCTGCCACAGGATTTTCAGTCCTTCAAAAGCCAGTGGCAGGTTTTTGTCAACACCCTGCAGAGCAGTGTTAGAATTGTTTGTCAACACACGGACCTCTCCCGAGGATAAGGCAAGAGAAGGGAAGGATCAAAACTAAATGGATAAAACCCACAGGGCAGTGTCCTCCCAGTGAGCAGTGCAGCATCCTCTGTCACTCACACGGGGCTGGCAGTGAGTGTTAGTGTGAGACACAGCCCGGGTAAGCCAAGTCCTAAAAGCCTTTCCATGAGGGAGGCCTGTCCACATGGATCCAAACCCAAACACCCAACAGCTCGTGCTGACCACCCCCACCATAGTCCTGGTGAATTGTAGGCAAGTGAGAAACAAAGAGGGGGAACAGCCCAGTTAGTTGGGAGAAGTCACCCAGGAAAGGCAGACGGACAACGGGCAGAGCTGCTGGAAATGCTCACCAGAGCTGATCCCCTCGGTCAGTGCCCCTGCAGGAGGGAGAGAGAGCTCAGGGAAAGGCAGAGGGAGCAAACAGTGCCAACCAAGGAAGCTGGAAGGTTTTACCCTGCTCGAGGCTCTACTTGTGGTTCAACTCATCTCATGTCCTCTCCCAGGGAAGGGGTTGTAAATGTTTACTAGGGAGACAGTGGGTGGTGGTGGTCTCTGCCAGTGGGGACACTGTTCACTGACACGGGAACACTGCACAGACAGAGACACTCCAGGGAGACCTGCAGCCATATGAAACCCAGAGTCCATTTGAACTCCTCCCGGTGTTGGGGTGACCTGTGTGCGTCCAGGCTCTGGGAATCCTCTCGAGCCCAGGCCTAGGGAACAGCCTTGGGATGCAGATTTGCACAAACACGGCGGACATGGGGAAAAAACCCCAAACATTCAGATTCTATTCCTTCTTCCCTGGGTTTGATCAGCTTTACAAGACTAATTGGAGGAAAATATAAACCAGATACGAACCAGAAATGTTGTTCATAACTCGTTCCAACTTCAAAAAGCAACAGAGCAGAAGAATGTGGTAACTGCCATTTATTTAAGTGCTGATTCCTATAATAGTTTTTGTCCAGAAACCAGGAATAGGAATTTATTTGAAATAGAACTTAGAAACTGGAGATTCTCTGGCATTAAACATGTGGCCTCTGCCTCCTGCTCTTCATTAAGGCCCTGCTGCTGCCTGGGCTGCTTCAGCCTCTGTGGCAACATCTGGCAAAGAATAATCCAGAAAACTCTGATCTCACGTGGGTGTTCTTTTCCGATTCTCTAGAGCAGGTTAATGAAGAGGGAAGAATGGTTAGAGCAGGAAAGGAGCAGGTTTACAACCAGCAACGGGAAGAAGGTGCTATTCCTACATGTAATTCATATACTGAACTACTGAAGCAAAGATGCCAAAGCTGTGTTTTTTTATAAAACCAAATAGCCAGCTGCCTCCAAATCCAGTTGGAGGGAAAAAGGTGGGATCTCATTTGGCTGGGGTGGACCAGATACCAAATCAGGCTTTTAAACATCTCCTGTGCATGAACTGGAGCCGGGCAGGAGAAACTGCTCCGTCCCTCCAAGCGCTGGGCTCCTGGCTGTGACACATCCTTGCAGAGGGACTGTGTGCCCACTGAAAACCCCTCCCGGGCATGAGGGGGCACCGTGTCCCTCCCCCAGTGCCCTTACCTGCAGTGGTGCTTCCTGCTGGCCAGCCAGAAGGCGCTGTCACAGCCGTAGCAGTGGGCGGCCAGATGGTCCGGGAGCCACCGCGTCACCTGGGGGACACACCACGGCTCAGGGCAGGGACTGGAAACACCCCCGGCCCCTCTGCGCTCCCTAAAGCAGAGCCAAGCACCCCGAGGGAGGTGCCTGTTCTGCTGCAGGAGCACAAAGTCAGGGCTGGCAACAGGACACACAGACACACAGCCCTGGCAGAGCAGAGACACTGCACTCCCCTCAGACAGGCAGAAACAAAGCCAGCAAGTCCAGTTCCCTTTCAGCTAAAGGTGGCCACTCCCCAGCTGAGGCTCCTTTCCTGCTGCCCCTTCCCCAGTTCCCAGGCTGTGAAGCAGAGGGCTCATAGGCACAGGTACTGGTAAGTCAGGTGAGACAAGCGGGACGCAAGGAAGAGAGTTCCCAAGACGACCAAAGGCCGGAGGATAATTTGAATATCAATATCCCAGAAGGAGTGATTTACAGGGATTTAGTCTGTACCTCTGTGTCCTGTTTATCCACCTGTTCCCAGCTGGCTTCAGAGAAAATCTCTGTGCTGCAGCGAGACAAGCAGTTCTGATCCAGATTGCTTTCCGAGTCGGGGATAGACGTCTGTTGGCAAACAAACACAGCTGAACAGAACCTTCCCAAATTCCTGCTTCCACCAAACAAAACCCGGAGACCCCGGCAGGTCAGGTTCTGACCCTCTGCTGACTGGATGATGTGAGGCAGAGTGGATTTGAGATCCAGTTTCTGCTGCTCTGGCAAAGCTTTTGGTGATTAACCAAAACCTGTTCTCTGTGGCTCCAATTCCAGGGTCCTGTTTCCTTTCCAAGGTTGTTTCATTTTCAAAAGTAAAATTAGTAATATATATATATCCTTTTGTTGGCAAGGATTCTGGAAAATACAAGCCAAATTTCATATAGGAAACTCAGAATTTGAACTATATATATCCTACATATAGGTTTGGGGGAATAATGCTTCCTTAATATAGTCTATCCAGGTAGAGGTAGATTTTAACAGAATTAAAACTCAGGCAGCCCTTAAAATACATTAAAATAGCAAGAAAACTTGAGTTAATGTCTTTTTGTGCCTGAGGAATGGACATTCCTGGAGCTCCAGAGGAAAACCTGCAACTCCCAAGCTGAGGCACGAACAGAAGGTAGAGATCAGGTTCTTAAAAAGGGGAATTTTCTGGAGGCACTGCCAGCCCTTCAGTGCAGCTTCTGAAGGCCCTTAAAAATGAGAGCAGGATCAATTTAAGCCAAAGCACCCACTTTCTCCAGGGAATCCAAGCTTTTTGCAGTGACACCGAGCCCAACGGAGCAGCATCTCCAGTGGGAAGAGCCAACAGGGCTCCAAGGATTTTTCACAACAAATGTACCTGGGACTATCCAGCACCTCTGCCACTTCTGAACAACACTGAATTTTACAAACCTCCCATAAATATTTATTATTTGCTATTTTGCAGGCATGTAAACCACATGGGAAAAGGGAATTTTTGATGGGTGTTGCAGCAACTGCAGGAATTACAGGCAAGTGCTTGAACTCACAGGAAGGTACAAGTCTCTAAAAAAGTCTGTACTTTTACAACTTTAAACACTTCCAAGTGAAACCACACTTTAAAAGTTTCCTTCAAATTCTTAATCTGCTGAGGAATAAAGCCTTGTTGACGTAAGGCTGTCATGAAAGCTCAGTTAATTTATTCCAGTCAGTTCAGAATTCCAAAATTCCAGAAATTTATTTCAGTTACTGAGCCTGGAGCAGCCTGGCCATCTGATAGGGATGGTGGGAATCTGATGGTTTTCAGCTCACAGAGCACCACCAGAGCCTGCAAAGCACCAAGGGATCATCCCATGCTACTGAAGGGCACAGCCACAGCATTACGAAAGTATCTTTGTCCCACATGAAAACACCAGGAAAAGAGGTGTTTTGTTTTTCAATAAGGCCAAAGAGGGTGTTTAGGGATGTCCAGGCACATGTGAGTTGCTGTCCAACACCCATCTTGAAATAAACCTTCAGTACGCTCATGCTCAGACTGAAGTTGGGTGGAAATAATAGTCATTAGCTGCCATTTATCACATCCTCGGGCAGCGTTTGCCCTCTCCAGAATGCCCTGGGGAGTTCTACAAAAGCCTGCACAGCCCAACAATCCCACCCCACGAGCCCAGCGCACGGTGAGCTCCGAGGGCGGCGCGGGCGCCGCTCACTCACCACTTCGTCGCCGTAGTCCCCGTTGAGCCGCAGGGAGCTGTTGAGGCACTGACTCTCCAAGCGGCTCTTCAGCTCCTGCACCTGCTTCTTCAGGGTCTCCACCTCCTGCTGGTGGCCCGTCTCGATCTGGCGCAGCCGCTGCTGGATGACGTCGCTGTAGACGGGCATGCCGTCGTCGTCCAGGTGGCTGCGGGCCGGCTGCTCGGGGCTGCCGCCCGCCGCCTGCTTGCCCAGCTGGCCCAGGGTCCACCTGTGCTGCAGGTTCCGGAGGTGCAGCTGGGCAGAGCTGCAGTTGGCCACGGACACCTGCCTGCTGAGCGAGGCCTTGAGCCGCCCGTCCTCCCCGTTCACGCAGTGCCCGTTGGTCGCGGGCAATTTTGGGGCCACGAACCCCGCGGGCTTCTCTGCCAGCTTGTTCTCAGGCTCCAGCTCCCCGTTACACACAACCTCGTCTTTCCGCTCCGCGAAGGGCAAGGCACAAGGGGAAGGCATCGGGAGGTGTGTGCTGCTGCTACCTGAAGTCCTATGAGCTGGTGTTCCCAGTACTTGGAGCTCTATCATGCTCTCCCCCTCCAGCCTGTTTCCCGGAGTTCGGGACAGCTCGTCAGCGCTGTTGTCGAAGGGGTGAGGTCTGTGGCACAGACCCTTAGGCATGAACTCGGGCTTTGCTTCAGTCTCCGTTAAGGTTTCCGTGGAACTTTCGATGTTGGAGGTCCTTGCCTCGGGCGGGGCTGGCAGAGGGAAGGGAAGGCCGGCCTGTGCCATGCCGTGGGGGCTCTCTGCTTCTTCGTGTTTCCCAACGCCTTCTTCCTCCGTGCTGTTGTGAGTGGAGCCCTCCAGAGGAGCAGCCTGCAGCCCTCTCACCTTCTGGAGAGCGCTGCCGGCATCGCCGTGCTCGTCCTGCTGCCCTCTGGGCTCAGAAGCACCTTGTGAAAGCGGGGGTGAGGTGGGCGTGGGATTGTTCCTTACGATACCTGCGTCCACCTCAGCCTTGTCACCGAGGTCACCGACGTACCCCCGCAGATTGTCCGCTCTCTTCTCCTTATCCGGGGCAACCTCAGCCCCTTTCCCTGCCGCCTCCTGGCCACCCCTTACGTGCTCCTCCAGCCCAACGTCATCTTTAGTGGCCTCCTGCAGGATGTTCTCCATCTGCCCCTCTGCCACCCCGGCCGCGACAGAGAGCTCGGCGCCCAGGGGGGCCCTGCCCTGGCGGGCCAGGCTGTCACCCTCAAAGGGCTCGTCACCAGGGGGCCCGAGGCCACTGAGCTCCAGGGACCGGCGGTGCTCCTGCCACTTCTCGTTGAGGCTGGGGTCGCTGCTCCGGCGCGCCGCCGCAGGCACGCTGCTGTCACACGCTGTCGGCAGGTTGTCGAAGGATCTTGTCTTTGGTAACCTGCAGAGAACACAGAGAACCCCAATGCACAGTCAGGGGATGCTTTATTAAACATACAGCTACTGTGGTTAAAACCTCCCTCCCCAATTAGGACAGTAACAGACTGTTAACTAAGGGACTTGTGGGAAGTATTATCCAGGAGCACATTCTGCCCATCTGTAGTGCAGAGCTGCTTCGGGACTTCCTTTTCTTGACAGCAGGAAAATCTGTTGAACGAGACTTCAAATATTGCCAGAATAATCCCTTTACCACCGAGCTCAAATGCTTCCAGTGTGGTCACACCTCCTAATTAACATGTGCTCAGAGTCATTGTACAAAAAAGCAAAGAAATAGTTATGCAATGCCAAAGAAGAACTCAAATTCAAGATAACCAAGGAAAGTTTATATTCCACAAGAATATAAGGAATTCTACGTGGCTGTGTGACACCCAAAGCTTAATTCTAGTTGCCAAGCTTCTCGCTGTCACGCTATCACCCCTGAAACGTGACAGCTTCCAAACCCAAAGCACTGACAGACTGTGCTTGGGCAGGTCAGTCCCACAAATCCACCTGGAGAAATCCTGCCCTCCCACCACAACCATTCTCCTTTTAGATCCCACAATATTCTCTGTTGATCTTACTTTACAGGACGGGATTTCTGGGCTCTAGGCTCACCTGCCCAGAGGCTGCTCGTCAGGGCTGGAGCCTGGCACGGGGTACGGGGCACAGGAGTCATCGGCGGGTGTGGAGGGGGACGAGCAGGGCAGGTAAACAGCACTCCAGAGCATCAAGTTCCGCACATGGCACACTGGGTACAGCACCTGAGAGGGACAGCACAGCACAGGGTCAACTGCTGGCTCCCAGCAGGCAGAGCAATTCTGAGCTGGAGGGGCCCCCCAAGGACCCTCAGGTCCAGCTCTCAAGTGAATGGCTCATACAGGGACTGAACCCACAACCTTGGCATTATCAGCAACAGGCTCCAACTAACTGAGCTAATCTCAGGATCCCCTGGGCTCACTCCGGCACCTCCACTGCTTTCCAAGCAGCTTCCTTATGGAAAAGCAGGCAATGGCAGAGGAACAGACCAGAGGGTGGCGGGGCACTGCCCAGGCTCCCCAGGGCAGTGGGCACAGCCCAAAGGCTGCCAGAGATCCAGGAGTGTTTGGACAGCGCTCTGAGGGACACAGTGGGATTGTTGGGGTGTCTGTGCAGGGCCAGGGGTTGGACTGATGATCCTCGTGGGTCCCTTCCCATTCAGGAGATTCTGTGATTCCAGAACAGTCAGGTTTCCCAGGCACTGAGCAGGGGAAGGGCTGGGGGGGTGGCTGCTGCTCTCGAATGACTCTGGCTTTGTAACAGATGCGGCTGCACTTTTTAAAGCCCCAAGTAAAACCACAGAAAGATGAACCCAAGACAGGAAAACACAAAACTCCCCCACACAGCAAGAGTGTCCTTGTTAGCACAGACAGTGTTGTATTTCCTGAGAACAGGGGCCAAGTCCCTGAGCCTGTGTCTGTTCTGGGGCACAGAGAAGGGAAGGGCAGCCCAAGGACAGCCCTGTCCTCTCAGCCCACTGGGAGAGCCCTCTCTATGCTCCTCCTGTGCAGACCTGCTGGCATTTTCAGGACAATTCAGAGGCATCCACAGCTTTAAACACCCCCAGGCTGTGTCTGCTTGATCTGCCCCAGCACTCCACGGTGCTGGCGTGAGGTGGGAAGGCTCGGAGGGCTCGGTGCAGTGACAGCCCCGAGCTCTGCAGGGCCACAGCCAGGGCACACACAGCCACGGGGGCTCAGGGGAATGCAAAACTCATCCTTATAGAACCAATGTGAGCATAAAACTCTTTCCTACTTAGCCAGGGTTTCATTTTACTCTGAGGAACAAATAAAAGGCATATCTGTCTTACGGAAACTCTCTGCACAGTCCTTACAGCTCGGTTTATGACACCTGATCCTTTCATAAATAAAAAAGGACTTAAATATTTAAACAAGCGTTTGCAGTCCTACCCAGGATGTCATTTGGTGGCTGTGTGTTCACCTGTCCATGCTCTGCACCCCACCAATGCCTCACATGACCTTGTATCAAGCACACAAGGAGGGACCTGTGAGCCCCTTCCCAGAACCTTCAGTGAGCTCTTACCATGGAGCAGCCAAACTGGAAACGTGAAGGTATTAAGAGAAACAAAGAGATACCAAATAATCTGAGCTACTTCTTCTGTTTAGCTTTAAGATGAATTTAGACACGCTGTCTAGGTTTGCAGGCAATTTTCTGTCACTCCTCTGACACAGCTTAGTTCTCTAGAGAGATCTATTTATCAAACACTGAAATGTTTTCTGCTACAAAAAATAAAGTAAAATATTTAGTTACAGAAAACACATTTCCAGCTTGGAGAAATTTCTGAGGTGGCATTTGACATCCCTCAAATATCAGCAACATTAACACAAGACTTGAAACGTCAGCCTGAGGTGAATGTCAGTGGGGAGAGCTGAGCTCTCTGCTCTGGAAACACCTCCCTGCTCATGGTGACAGCTCAGAGAATTCCCAGAAAGGCTTGAGTGGGAAGAGAACTTAATGATCATCCAGTTTCATGACCTGCCATGGACAGGGACACCTTCCACTAGACCAGGTTGCTCCAAGCCCTATCCTGGCTTTGAACACTTCCAGGGATGGGGCAGCCACCACCTCAGCTATGGTTGAACCCCAGTTCCCCGTGTCCCACTGTCTGGGTGTTTTCTCAGGGTCCCCCCACTTTTGGGGACTCTCCAGGCAGGGGGTGGGGGGTACATACAGATTCCGACTGGGAGGAGTAGAGCAGGTTTTTGAAGGCTTTGTTTGCTGCCCGCAGCAAAGACCAGACGGAGCAGGTCCGTTCCTGAGTGTGTTTCTCTCCTCTCTCTTTCGCATTGTTGCACAGGAATGTTCCAAAGAGGCAGGAGTAGGTGTGCTGCACCAATTTCACCTGCACAGAGCAATTCACACCTGTCAGGTGGCACAAGAGATCAGCTTCACCCTCCCTCTGCACGGCCAAACCCCCTTCCCAGGCTTGCCACACGATACACAGCATTTTTTGCATTCCTCCTTACAAAGCAATTGCAAAAGAATGCAAAATCACAACTAAAAAAATTCAGGAAAAAATATAACCTAGAAAGACAAAATATTTGTTCCTAATTAAGCATAAAAGTCATGTTGATTCAGACTCACTGCCCTGCAGGACAGGCAAAGCAGAGAGCCATGATTCCTGTGCTACAAAACGTTAATGCAGCACAGAAATGCTGATCATTAATCACCCCGTGCCGTGGGCCCAGCCTAACAAAATGGCTTAGTGTGAGCTTAACTTCAGGCATATAAATGACTTCCTTGGGATTATTCAGATGTTTAAACGAAGACAAGTAGTTCAATACTCTGATAAATTAGGGGGTTACTCTATAAAGGCCAGAACACCACGGTCATGTTCTCTCAGGGCCCCTGGAGAGCAGCAGTGTGAAGTGAAGCCAGTTACTACCTGTTGTATCTCATTTCACAACCGAGTTACGCTGGCACCGTACATGGACTTGGTAACGTGGCTGAGCTGGCAAGTGGTAATTCAAGTCAGCCACAATCACAGGAATGTGCCTGAAACCTCTCAGTGGACCAGACACTTCATAAAGACTTGTAGTCCTCAGATTACTGGTCCTGCAGTCTGTGACTGCCACTTCCCCAGACACCTGGGAACTGACTCTGACCATCCCGGGTGAATTCTTAATGGGAGCACTGTCTGCTTCCCAAGAAGATAAACAAAGCTCCTACACTCTTTCAGCAAAGAAACTGAAAAATGAATGGAGCAGGTTGTTTTCAGAGGAGGAGTTTTCAAACCAAAACATGATCAAAGCAGGGGGAGGTTTGTATTGCCACTAAGGATGATTTTGTTCAGGCTATGTGGATGTTTTATACCTCTTAGGTGAGACTATTTAATATCACTTATTTCTTTAAAGTCTAAAAGAAGGCCTTAAAGGTCCCGCTTCTGTTTTAAGAGTGAGCAGACCCCAGGGGTTTACAAATAATTTTGTCTGCTGTATCTGGGCAGCTTTCCCATTAACTTTATCATGCCCAGGGAATGGTTTGGGTTGGAAGGGACCTTAAAGCCCATCTCATTCCACCCCCTGCCGTGGGCAGGGACACCTTCCACTAGCCCAGGTTGCTCCAAGCCCTGTCTAACCTGGCGTTGGACACCTCCAGAATGTCACAGACAGGTGGGACAATGAGCCCCCGGGGCTCTGTGGATGCCAGCACCAGTTTAGAGGAGTCTACAAAGCAGTAATCTCTGAACTCACAAGGAATGCTTCGTTGAATTCGAAGGAGCAAGGGAACTGCCTCTGGAGCTGATGGACACAGTCCAGCCACTGCAGAAACACCGGGCAGCGCTCGTTCAGGTCATCCGAGTTCTCTCCGTGGCCACAGCGGTCTGCAAACTTGTGACCAAAATCCAGCCACTCCGTCTCCACCAGCACCTGAAAACCCTGCAGGAACAAAAGGACAGATGAAGAATTCCTATTTTCCTTTGATTCACTTTCCTAAGATGGATTGAGACTCGTGGGAATCACTTTACTGCTGTGCCCTCACTCTCCTATTTCCCTCCAGCACTGGGCTCGTTACTTCTCTTTGTTGCTCTGAAATGAAATTGGGACAGATATGGATTCCCAAACTACATGAACAGGAAAGGGAATAAGGCAGGTTAAGTCCTCAGTGACTGGCAGGGAGGATCCTGACATGGGCCCTATCTCTTGAGAGGGATGACTAGGAACTTCATCTTGATAAAATCCATCCAGATGGTGGTACCCAGCATTTGGATGGGATATTTGAAAGCTTTCCCTTGAAAATGATGGGCAGATCTGTCTGTCAGGAAAGAAAATAATCCACAACAGGACATCCAGGCTCAGGGAGAGCAGGTGCTTGTCTGGGTGTACACCAGTCACCAGGCTGATTAAAGGTTCACTTGAGTGATTTCTCCTGAAAATGAAAAGGGCAAAGACATTTCGAGAGAGTGCCTGGGTGAGCAGCTGAATGTGACACCTTTTCTGACAGGACCTGAAATCTATCACAGGCCAGGAAGGTTTTGATTCTTAGGGGAAAGAAAAATTGAAGGAAATGTTTATTGAGTCAAAGGCTGTGATTAGAGCTGAAATAATGGCTGTGATTAGAGCCAAAATAATGGCTGACAGCTGAGAAATGTGAAATGGGCAATGCTGAAGACTCATTTTCCACAGCAGTTCTGATCCTGGTATAGACAGCTGCAATTTGTGGTTTTCTGTGGATGGCAAGGAAGGCACAGGGTGTGCACAGCAGGACTCTGCTCTTTGAACAGGGAGGACAGCACTCCCTGGAGCACCAGGAGGAGGTTCTGTGCCCAGGCCAGAGCAACATGTTTTGCCCTGGCAGTTGCCAACCTCTAGAACCCATGTGAAAAAGGATCCAAAAAGTTTCCACACTACCATCCAAAAGGCTTTGTTACAGCTCCAGCCTCTGGTTCTCCTGTGAGTGAGGCTTTAGCAGCAGCTCACAGCAGTGCTCAGACACAGAGCTTGTTCTGGCCAACAAAGGCATCTTGCCCGTGGGCTGGCAGATGGAACCCAGCCAGCACATGTCCCACAGTGCTGCAAAGGGATGGGGGAAACATTCAGGCTGACAAAACAGGAGAAATAAAACTGACAGAGGACAAGGAAAACGGGAAACTGGAAAACCATGCTCTTGGGAAATCCAGTAAAGAGAAAGGCTTTGTATGAGAGTTTGGCTGAGAACCTGCAGTGGGGCAACGGAAACTGCAATTTGCAGCACTTTGCACTCCCTGTTCCTAAGGCAAACAGGGGGAACCCCAGACTGTGACTGTGCAGTTACAGCAAAGGGAACATGATCTACTCCCCAGTTCCAGGCTGTGCCTATACCCAGGTGCAGCTGCACGTGCAGACTGTGGCTGCTCAACTCCTGCCAGCTTCAGCGCCTTCGGTAGTGGAGAAAACCGAAACGATTTATAGACAGGCTCGCTCGGAGCTGCCCAGGGCCCTCTCAGGGGGGTGACCAACCTCTGTGGTCCTGTAGTAGGGGTCCAGCAGCAGCTTGGCCAGCGCCACGATCTGGGGCGTGCGGTCCCAGCCGTCGGAGCAGTGCACCAGCACCGGCCGCTGGTCGCGGTCCACGGCGTGAACCACCAGCAGCGCGGACTTCAGCAGCACCGACAAGTGCTGCAGCCACTTGGTGCTCTCCAGAGCTGACAACCAACTAGAGGGAAACAAGGCAAGACAGTTTTTGCTCTTTTAAAACACCCACAGGTTTGGATGTCTGAATTTATCACTGCAAAGCTCCTGTTTTAATAAGCTGCGAGTGCCACTCGTGAGTAGGTCGCAGTTACGTCTCATTAACGCTTTCCCAGAGGTGGAAGCAACAAAGCCACGCAGCCCCCACAAGGAGTCGCCAGTCTCTGGGATGAGCTGAAGATCTGGATCAACTTGGAAACCACGGAAGGCTTGCACAGCATTTTCCAAACAGGGAAGTGGGAGGGAAAACAGGATTGTGGCAACGACAGTGTCCTAGTGAAGACCCAACTCAGAAGCACCGGAGATGATGGGCCACTACAGGGCAGTTACCCCCCAGCACTGGAAGGCTGTGAAATATTCTCCTGAAGTGGCACTATAAATAAGGGAAACGTGGACCACAGCCAGAATTTTCCAAAGGAGAGACAAGACATGAAGACTAAAGAGCTGGGAATAGCAGGTCAGCTCAAGGGCGAGTCTTACAAGCCCACCAGAAGCAGCAACACTCTGGTATCAACACTCAGGGTTACACTATAATTTCACAACCAATTTTCTGGGTTCACTTCAACCACAGCAAACCAGTTACCTCCATGAAAATCAAAAAACACAGCTTAGCATTATCACACCAGGGAAAAACCCCCTGAACCTCAGTTTACAACCCAGCAGTGAAGGAATGTGGCTGCCCAAACACGTAACCAGAGGCCCAAAGAGCCACTTACTTTCCTGGATCTGGCATTTGTGTGCAGAGCAGGCGCAGGGACTGGAAGCTCTTCCGGATGGAATGGATGTTCGCCATCCCCATGAACACCACTTCACAGTTTGGGTAATACTCTGCAGGGAAAGGGCAAGAAAGAGGGAAGAAACTAAAAATCTGCCTCTCTGACAGCAGTTTTTCTCAGGCAAACAAAGCACTGCTGGTGTGGACAGATGGAATAATCTGTTCACGACTATTATGGATGGAGACACCAGTCCATGGAGCTCGGTGGGCATTCCAGATGGGACACCACAGCCTGGCAACACAGGAGGCATTTATCAAGGGCCTGGGGGATGTACCTGCAATGTTTCACTCCAGGTTACAAAAGGCAGAGTGCAGACCTATGGGAACAGGTATTTTCCCGTGCTCCAGTTTCCAGAGTGGTTGTAAAGACCAAGAAACATCATAAGATGTGAAACATAAATAAAATTTAACTGGTAATTCATGGATGGAAGTTATGCAAGGTACAAATTCCTTTTCCTAAGCACTCAGAAAGGCTGAAAGGTTATTTCATCCTCTGGCTTCTTCTGAAGGGAATTTTATGAGGAAGCATCACATGTGTGAGAAATACTGGAAGCTCAGGAAAACAGAAGATACATGGAATTACTCTGGAAGTCGCCATGGGATGTACTCATGGTACAGACAGGACCACAGCTCAGGGCGGGGCACCCAAAGAAAGCCAGAAAAACAACAATTCAACAGTTTCTCACAGATTTAGTTTTCACTCTGCTGTGATGCTTCTGTCTGCACAGAAATGATGACACAACAGCTCAAATGGTCATTTATGCAGGAGAAAAATACTCAGGATGCAGAATCTGGGATGTTGAGTGCTTGCACAAGGAAATGCAGGAGTCTGAGCATGTCTCCTATAACTGGATTTCCCAGCTCTCTCTCAGCCCAACAGCTGCTGACCCAAACAGAACATCCTGTTAGCAACGGACTGTGTAACTCCAGTCACAGAGTGTACCAGACAGTTTCAGTCTTTGCTTGTCTTTTTACTGAGTTATGTTATATCTAAAATAAAGCACAGCATAAATGAGCTATTTTTATACAGAGAATGAAGCAAACTTGGCAATTCCTCCAGAGAACTTAGAAGCAAAAAGCAATACAAGTATTTCTTGAAGGCTGACAAGCTGTTTGAAAATTTTCTACAAAGGGTTCAAAAACCAATATACAACAAAACCAAACTTCCTGTATACTCTGCTTTGCTGGTTTGAAATTTTACTCTATATGAAGACTTATTTAGCAGTTTTGAGGCGTTAAAGGGAAACTTCATCTTTCCTTACTGGTGGCTGCATAAAGTACAGCTATTGCAGCAAAGACCAAGACAAGAATATCTGGTCAAAAGAGATTTTGTTATCTCTAGTTTTTCTGTCTGGGATTTTTTTTCCAGACTCTCCACCCATGGAATTTTAACAGGCTGCATTCATACACAGTAGTGACCATAAATAATATGCTGTTTATAAAACCACCAAGGCACAAGTGCCAAAGAACACAGAGTGGTGTTCCAAATGTATTACACATGCAAGGTGAAGCAGGATTGCAGTTGGTTATGATATAAATGCTGAAAAATGCTTCAGCTTTAGAAAAATTGCTGAATAGCTGTATTTTGCACAGCCATTCTAGAACATTGTTACTCTCTGCAGTCAGTGGGTTTTACAAGTTCAGGGTTTTTAGACACGAGCACACTGGACACCTTTGTCTCTCTCTAGTTTATAGGTTTGACTCAGCAAGGGGAAGCTCATCAGCATGTTCCACATGGTTCAGCATTCACTGAGCTGGGTTTATGCTCTGGGAACAGCCTTAATGAACAGCTAACCCTGCCCTACGAAGGGCTGGGTGGTGGCTGCTACAGTCCAGAACTTTCAGGGAGATGAACAGCCCTCCATCCCTGCAGGCAGTGCCAGAGGGGATCAGTGTAACCACATTTTGGGCAACTCCTTCTGACTGACTTCCTGGGGAGCAGAAGGAGTGCTGCTCACCTGGGCACTCGCAGCCGCCCCCCTTGGCTCTGTTGGCCACGGCCGCCGCGTAGGACCGCGCGTCCAGGATCAACAGCTTCTGCGGCTGAATGGCCAAACTCTCTGCCCCCGAGGCGTTGGAGATGGAGGAGTCTGGGGAGGAGGAGATGCAACTGGTGAGGAACTCGGAGGACACTTCTGACATTGGTTACAGCACGATCCCTGCGGCCCCACAGTGCACGTGCACACAGGAAGTGCAGAACGGCTGACTGAACGCAACACAATCCACCTGTTCCAGCACAGGAGATGAAGCTTTCATAGAAAACAATAGCAACACTCACCAAATTCCACATCAGAGAGGTCCCCTCCATTGGAGAAATCTCTGGAGCAATTCCCGTTCATTAACTTGTTGCTGTTGGACCTGGAGTCGGAGGCACAGGCTTTGGCCACAGACTGGACGAGGTGCTCGTCGTCGGCGTTCCTCCAGCCCCACCAGCTGACCTCGGGCTGGCCGCAGCGGGAGATCACCGCCCCATTGCTCTGGTGCCTGCAGGGGAGGCAGGAACAGAACCAACAGGGCAGAAGGTGAAGAATCAGGATGAAAACGACCCTGAGGGCATGAAAAATTCAGTGGTGTGCCCCCAGTGTCTTAATTCCACCGAGGACCTCTGCACTGTTATCCCCAACCTGGGACTCGGAGGCAGCATATTCCACGTGCTTCCCTCCAAAATGCTGACTGTGACCACAGCCACCGAGAGGGCAAAGTCAAAGCAAGGTCAGGAGGAGAAAACAAAGCAGTTTCTTGCTCAATATTGTGGCCTGTTGGCCAGTGAAAGCTGGGGAGTGTTTTGGAACAGCAGGTGAGGCATTCCAGAAGGAATCAACACCTGCTGGATGGGAGATAACTGAGGAACAGCCCAGCCTGAGTACGGCTCTTGTGTCCTGGGGAGTGACATTCAAAAAAATCACATTTCTTTTTATGTCTGAAGAGTTATTAGTTATTTCCTTAAATGTGACCTGGCTTCTTGTACTACACAGAAAGAACAGATCTGAAATAATTAAAACTTATTGAACCATTGAAAACATGCTCTGGAAAAGATTTAAAAACTCTTCCCTCTAATCTATTACAAAAAGAAGACTGAAACATACGATCACAGTAATTCCCCTTGCTGCCTCTGTGCCGGCACATCCCACTGCTCCCACCAGCTGATTGCCCATTCACCGAGGCATTTCCAGCTGGGAGCAACAACCTTCTCCTGACCTTCTCCAGCAGCAGCAGAACTCGGGGAGCTCAGCCCTGGACAAAGCCCAGCTGTGGGTACAGAGCTGCCCCAGCTGGTGGGCACCGAGCTGCTCCAGCTGTGGGCACCGAGCTGACCCAGCTGGTGGGCACCGAGCAGCCCCAGCTGTGGGCATCGAGCTGACCCAGCTGTGGGCACTGAGCAGCCCCAGCTGTGGGCACTGAGCTGACCCAGCTGGTGGGCACCGAGCTGCAGATGGAGCGGCCGGAGCAGCACAGACACAACTTCTGAGGCCACACAGAGAGAGAACAGTGCTGAGGAACAGGACACTCAGAGTTTACCCCCTGACTCCCGTCCCAGCTGAAATATCCCACCACTCACTCTTGTTTCTCTGTACAAATGGCCTGTGGAACATGTTCGGAATGGTTTGGGTTTGGAAGGGACCTGAAAGCCCATTCTGTTTCACCCCCTGCCACGGGCAGGGACACCTTCCACTAGCCCACGTGGCTCCAAACCACAACCATCCTGGCCTTGGACACTTCCAGGGATCCAGGGACAGCCACAGCTTCTCTGCCCAACCTGTGCCAGGGCCTCCCCAACCTCACAGTGAAGGATTTCTTCCCCATATCACATCTAACCCTGCCCTCTGGCAGTGGGAAGCCATTCCCTGTATTCTGTCCCTCCATGCCTTGTCCCAAGTCCCTCTCCAGCTCTCCTGGAGCCTCTTTAGGCACTGGCAGGGGCTCTCAGGTGTCCCTGGAGCCTTCTCTTCTCCAGGTGAATCCCCCCAGCTGTCCCAGCATGGCTCCAGAGCAGAGGGGCTCCAGCCCTGGAGCATCTCCGTGGCCTCCTCTGGACTCTCTCCAGCAGCTCCACGTCCTCCCTGTGCTGTCCCCAGGGCTGGAGGCAGCTCTGCAGGTGGGGTCTCACCTGAGGGGGCAGAGGGGGAGAATGCCCCCCTTCCCTGCTGCCATCTGGGACCAGCCCAGGACAGGGGTGGATTTCTGGGAATACATCCTTCCCAGCAGAGGTGCCCCATGGCAATGCTGTTCTGGCTCAGAAGTCCCACCATGACCCCGTGTTTCCAAAGCACACACATACCAGTTACAGTTCCTACATGTTATGATGCAGCAAAGGATTTTTGAGCCTTTCTGCAGACAAACTGCCCATCTCAGCTTCGGGGGCCACCAGTTGTTGTTTGATTCCCTCTAATCAAGGGACGCCAGCCCTGCACAGGAAGACAACCCAGCCAAAGCTTTAAATCTTCCCTTGTGCCTGTGAGCGCCGTGTGGCTGTGTGTGGAGGTGTGACAGGCTGCTGTGTGACGTGCTGTCAGAGCTGTCACCCCGGGGTGCTGTGCAGCACCTCCTCCGCAGTGTCCCCGCGTGGGCGCCGCCGCCTCCCGCTCCGCATCCAACAGCAACACGACGCCAGGACACGGCTCTGGGGGCAGAGCCTTCCCTGGAAAACGGGCTCTGAGACTGCCTTTGGAGTATTTTGCACAGCTCTCGTGTAATTGTTTCACATAAAAGCCCTTCGGAGAGGGGAAGGAGCCGACACGCCGCGTTACCCGGAGCGGAGGAACAGCGATGCGAAGCCACGGCGCGTACAGCAGGTGCCAGCTGACTGCAGGCACGGGGAAATGGGTTTCTGCTGGAATTAATGGCCTTCCAGAAACAGCTCTACCCATGGCAAATTAGTTCAGCAAAAAATACGTGCCAGTCACTGAAAGGCCACCCAGTTCCCCGCTACGCTTGCACAAATAATAAAAGAAAATAAAACATCATTATACGGGTAAGAAATCTATTTTGAACAGAGCAGCTCATTTATTTTTCCATATGTTCTCCCAGATTTCATTACTACCTGCTGCAGATTCATTTTCACAGGTTCATAAACAGTTATATTTTCATCTCTGGGTTTTTGCCTTGCATTATACCCCAAATAATAAAGAATCATTAGGCCAGAAGTTGAGCTCGTTGAGGGCTGTGAAGCCCAAACACTCTCCTATCCCCCACAAATACGCCACATTCAGATGTACCAGCAGAAATCAGCAAACAACCTATTTAGGGGCATGCTGGAGGTCTGAGGAAGCACACTCATTCCAACTGGACTGGCCACTGGGATAAAAAGTGGTTGGTGCTTCCGAGGTCCCTGGGGGTAAGATGGTGTCACTCCGTGCTCAGGAACCAAAAAACCAGATTTAAAAAACTCAAAGCAAAACCTCCACTGCAAATTCCCTCATTACAGACACAAAACATGAAGCCCCCTGCAGAAACCGAGGAGTGACTCACCACTTGGTTACTCTGAAGCCCCTTACGAGCTGTTGTACAGCTGTAGGATGTACGCACACCCCTGCACAGGCTTGATCCCCACCATGTTCAAACCTCCAAGTACAATAAACCCCCCAAGCCCCTGTAACTACAGAGCAGGAGGACTAAGGGAGGCTGAACTGCTCCGTGCACGGCACTCCTGAACCCCCAGCACCTGTAGTGGAAAAAGCCCTGCTGCAATTCAGGGATACAACTCCGCGGGGAGGGAACAGGGTTGCTTTCCTGTGTGCCTCTGCCCTCTGTGCCAGCAGGAGCTCCTGGGTGGGTGGCTCCCCCCTGGCAGTGGGCAAGGCAAGAGGACACCTTGCACACAGGCAGCTTCCAGGGAGGTTCTCCAAGCTCAGGATGCTCTTTCCAAAAGGCAGGAAGTCCTCTCGACTGTCTTTACACAAAATCCTGAGAGCCTTCTCCCTAACACGGATTGTCTGGGGCCAGATTTACCTACACAAACTACTGTTGCCCAGATAAGCTGTGGCTGCCCCTGGATCCCTGGAAGTGTCCAAGGCCAGGTTGGACAGGGCTTGGAACAACCTGAGACAGTGGAAGGTGCTCCAGCTGATGGGACAGGATAAGCTTTAGGGCCCTTCCCACCCAAACCAGTCAGGGATTCTGTGACCTTATGAAATACGTGAATAGGTTTAAAAAAATCATCAACACAGAACAAAACTGTAGAGAATGGGAATGAGATTTCTCTAGAAATCTGATCAGAGAAGAAAAGCAATGCTCTTGACAGTCCAATCTCCATGAACATTCCTGAAGCTTGTCTCCAGCTTCAGCCTGTTCTGCTTTTCAGCCTTGACTGCTTTACAAGGACAAGGAATTTGCTGCCACAGTCCATCTCTCCTCTCTCTCTGTCCCACTGTTCAGCATTTGAGACAAGTGATTGGACTAATCTTTAAAAATATTGTTATTACTCTTTTTCTCCTGAAGTAAAGAAAAAACAATGTATTAATGGGACCCTATAGGTCATCTCATTTCACCCCCTGCCATGGGCAGGGACATCTTCCATTATCCCAGGTTGCTCCAAGCCCTGTCCAACCTTGCCTTGAAATCATATGGATCACCATCCACTCCCTGCTGAGAGCTCAATAAGAGCCCAGAAAGATGAACTGGATGTCTTGAAAAATCTATTACTGACTATCAAGATAAGAAATAAAAAAAAAAAATAAATAAAAAAAGAGAAACAGTTCTCTCTCCTGGATTTGAGGACTGGCAATGAAAACCCAGGTGTGATTTACCGCAGAGGGCATCAGCAGAACTGAGAACTGAACACAGGGATGGCACAATTTCAGTCTCTGTGGTCCTTTGACTTTTAAACTGCTCTCCCATAAATCCCTGGAATGCAGGCTGCCCCCAGGAAGGAGAACTAAGTGCTTTCCCTGCGTGCAGTGGTGGCAGGAGGAGCGAAGCTTCCCTGTCTGCAGGGAGGTGTCCCCTAATGATGTGACAACTGCAGAAAAGGCCCAGAGTGGCCTGAAACGACCTGCAAAGCTGAGCCCAATCCCATACAACTTATACACTGTTCTTATACATACATAACATACATATTTATACATACAGCATGATAATAATAAAATATCTACATTTTCTCAAAGTCAGCATAAGCTGGAAGGCATTTTTCCCCTCCAGGAGCTGAGCAGAGGATGGAACAACTCCTCATCGTTCCAGAGGAGACCATTCCAAATCCCTTTTCTGTTTGGAAGGAAAAGGAGAGAAGACAGGAGGATTTAAAGATAATGGTTTGTTGTTGGGAGACAATTTGTTCTCCTTTGACAGAAAAAGAACCCCTGGGCTGGGTAAACAGTGTTTTGTGCTGGGGAGCTCCTGTGCTCTCCCTCCTCCGACCCAGGATTATGGATTTGCCAACTTTCCTGCTCTCCACAGCCAGCCTGCACTTGCTCCCACAGAACGGGTGGCAAGGCAGGCATAGGGAATCATCAGTTCCATTATCTTTTTAATCCCTTTGTAATCTGACTTTTTAAAGAGATTTTAAAGATTTATGGGGGGATAACCACATCAGGGAAGGGGTCAAGGTGTTAAATGACAGGTTTATAAAATCATGGAATGGTTTGGGTTGGAAGGGACCTTAAAGCCCATCCAATGCCACCCCCTGCCATGGGCAGGGACACCTTCCACTAGCCCAGGTTGCTTCAAGGCCTGTCCAGTCTGGCCTTGGACACTTCCAGGGATCCAAGGGCAGCCACAGAATATGCACAGAATCCAGAATATTTGAAGATACAGATGATGAAGTATGCTTCTTACTAAAGAAGCTGTCAAACCCATATCCCAGAAAAGCAATTTTATGATGTAGCATTGCTGGACTCAATGTAAGGAGAGATTGCCTAATGAAAACTATCTAAAATATGTAGATAGAGCTAAACCATACAACAATTTTTAATTTAAATTTTTTATCTCCTTCAAGTAATGCTGGTATTTGTCCTTGCTTATACTGCAGCCTGAGAACTAACCACGTAAGAGGCTGAGAAAAGCCAAGAGTGCCCAGCCAGGGAGGGCATTTATCACTGAGGACTTCATCTCACATTTTTTCATTTCCACATTAAAAAAATTTACCAGTCAGTCTTAACTGGGGTGACTGCCCAGGAGTAATCTGCAGGAGATGCCAGGGCTGAGTGCTCCTATGGAGTGTGTTTGGAATTCAGAGTACAACCCACCATTCCCTCTCAGCATGAGCGTGCAGAAAGTTCTGCCTCGCCCAGAGGAGCTGGAATATCTTTCACTACCACCCAAAATCCCTAATTACAACTGATTTCAGCTTTTACTGGCCAGGACAGCCCATTGTGTAGGAAGCAGTTGCACCTGCAAGGCCTCACCTGTACACCACGGCAGGGATGCGCTTCCAGGAGCGGAAGCTTGCCACGCTCTCCAGCTCTTTATCTGTGATCCAGGCAGGAACTATGATTTCCTGGGGATAACTGCCACAGAGCCTGGAGGAAAGAGGTGCAAAGGGTTGGAAATCAGGCACACAGAGCAGCTCCACCCCTGGCAGTGTAAGAACCTGGCTCTGCTCACTCCAGAAAACACCAGCTACACTCTCTGGTAATAAATTCCTTCTACTCCAGCATTAAACATGTAGGGAATGGCTATTCTCTCTTCCCGAGGTTTTTAGAGACCAAGGCAGAGATTGTTGTTGCAGTGACAAGGAAAGGTGTTCCATCAGCCTGTTTCAGCTCTGAGCAGGATCAGGGAGCAGCCAGGACACCCTGACCCACCAGCTGAGAATCCAGGAGCACCTTCCTCTGCACACCAGAGCCTAAGGAGTGCTTTTGTCTGGGTTTTCAGGACCTCAGAAAGTCTTTTCTCTTATTTCCACCATCTACAAACTTAACTCTTCCAAATCTGTTTTGTTTTTTATTAATACATGTCTTCGTAAATAAGTTAGAGAGTAAGATGGAACAAAAAATTGTTCATAGGAGTTCAAACTCCCCTCTGCTCACTTAAATCCCCTTTTCTTCCCTTAGAATACTTAGACTGTAAGAAGTCCTCCAGCAAGCTCAAGAAAATATGATATTTCTGAGCTTCAAAGATTGCATCAGTTAATAAAATATCAAATAATTAAAAGCGTATTTATCTATAAAACAAGGAAAAAAAATCGTAAATCTGATTGTCCCTTATTAGGAACTGTAGAACTTGAAAGAAGTTCCAGTAATCTGCTCTAAAAAAATGAGTGTTTTGAGGTGCCGTTTGGCTGTGATTCAGCCAAGAACTCACTTGTACTTCTCATTGATGTTGGAAATCCTCCAGGCATTGTTCATGTCAAAGCCCATCCGCTCCACTTCGTTCTTAAACCTGGAAGTTACGTGTTCTCCTGGGGATCAAGAGCAAAAGTAGAAAACAAATGGGAAATGAGAAACTGAGATTCCTACTGTGCAAAATAGTTAAGAGAAAAACACCATTTCACTGGGCCCAGACCCAGCGACATTTCACAGCCTGATATGGACAATGGCACTGATGGCTCTCCATGGCCAACTCCCCAGAAATGCCGAAGTCCAACAAGGAGTTCTTTTCCTGAAATTACCAACTTCTGGAAATTCATATAAAACAGTAACACTGCAAACCAGAACCAAGCCCATCACCAAAAGGAATTTAGATAGGTCAGGATTTTCAGAGGGAAAACTTCGGTAGTTTTTATTTTCTGATGTTCAGAAGAATTTTGTATCAACGAGAAGAATGTGAAGCTCTGGTGAGGGGCTGAGGTCTGGAATGTGCTCTGGAACGTGGGCAATCTCCACTGAATATGTGCAGCTCCAGCCCCAGGTTTCCTCTGTGGCTGGAGGCAAGTCCTGTCACTTATCCTGCAGCTCAGTTTTCCATGGGTAAATTGGACATTATTCCTCCATGAGTCATGTGGAGATAGGAAGGCAAAAGGCATAAATATCAGTCACAAGATACTCATAAATTCCTGGATTAATACATTAAAGGAAGTGCAGTGAGGCCCATTTATTTCCCAGAGACTTTTAAAAAAAGTATCGAAATACAACTGAAAAATATACAATGGCAATAAAGAATAACTATTCTGATAGTTATTAAATACTAGAAAATGAGACAAAATTTCCAGGTTCCCAAAGCTAAGAAATGTGCTAAACTTAATGAGCATGAGAGCAACACTAAATCAAGTGAATCTGAAAGCCCATCCATTGCTTGTCTCTTTAAATTCCTGTGTCATTAAATCCTGAGGCAGAGCAGGACCCAACAGGGGACAGAAACCTGCTGAAAAATTAATGCTTTAAGCATTACATCTTTCCACTAAATATTTCAGCAAACCCTTCAAGTCTTTCAATCCCCCAGATATCTTTAGATGCACATTTAGCTCAAAGATGTAAATGTCTGAAACAATTCTTTAATGTGACATTACAGAACAATTAGAAAAATAAAGAGGATAGACACTGAGAGGGAATTGTTCCCAATGAGGGTGGGCAGGCCCTGGCACAGGTTGGGCAGAGAAGCTGTGGCTGCCCCTGGATCCCTGGAAGTGTCCAAGGCCAGGTTGGACGGGGCTTGGAGCAACCTGGGCTGGTGGAAGGTGTCCCTGCCCATGGCAGGGGGTGGGACTGGATGGTCTTTAATGTCCCTTCAAATCCAAACCATTCCATGATTATCCCAACCCAGCACTAGGCTGAAGCCCACCCGTTTTAGTGAGGAAAAGGACTACCAGGAGGCTCAGCAATCCTTCCATGTGTCTGCTGTCTCCTATTCCCTGAAAATGGGTTAGGAGGGAAAGCCCTGGGTGTGGAATTCTGCCCTGAGGATTTTTTTGCCATTTGCCAGGAGCTGCTGAGGAATTGTGTGATGTGCAGGAACAGGAGCCAAGGAGCTCCTCCTTCCCCCTGTTCACGGCTCTTCCTCAGGCACTAAATGCATGACAGTCTGAGCCCAGCTCCAGAGAAAGCTCCGGAACAAGGACAGAATCCCAGGAACATCCCTCAGCCTGACAACTGGGACACTTCCCTCAGGCACTGAATTGTGAGTAACAAGACATTGCAGAGGGCTGGAAATCAGATTTCTTATATTCAAAAAAGTGCTACAACCCCCAGCATCCCAAATTTTAGCTTTTAATTACTGGTGGCTTTCTAAAGCTCTCCAGCAAGGATGGCACTGCCCTAGAACACATCTCGGTGCTGTGGCTGTGAATGAAGCTCAGGAGCAGCTCAAGGCCTCCCATCCCCTTCTCCTCCTGCCCCCTCAACATCCACGCTGGGAACCATGACCAGGCAGTCACAAAAGATATGGCACAATCACACCAGGTGGTTCACACTCAAAGCTGCTGCCGTGGTGAACAAAATGTTGTTAATAATAAACAGAAATGAGGGGCAGCTGAGTCTGTTCAGCTGGAGAAGACTGAGGGGAGACCTCACTGCAGTAACAACTTCTTCAGGAGGGGCAGGCACTGATCTCTGCTCTGGGGGGACCAGGGACAGCACCCAGGGAATGGCCTGGAGTTGTGTCAGGGCAGGCTCAGGTTGGATCTCAGGACAAGGTTGTTCCCCCAGAGGGTGGTGGGCACTGCCCGGGCTCCCCAGGGCAGTGGGCACAGCCCCAAGGCTGCCAGAGCTCCAGGAGGGTTTGGATGATGCTCTGGGGCACAGGGGGGGACTCTTGGGGCTGGTCCTGTGCAGGACTGGGAGTTGGACTCGATGGGTCCCTTCCAACTGGGCACATCCTGTGACTGTGTGAAATCACAGCCACCACAGTCACTTCCCAGGGATACCGAGGAGCTGTTTTGCCTGCCCTGGGATGATCCCTGAGGGTTTCCCACATACCTGGCCGGCACAGGTCCCCGTGCTGCTCCTTCTCACTGGCGTACACCTCCATGCACCAGGCGTGGTAGGCGAAGGAGAACAGGTCCTCGATCTTGGCCGGGGGGCGGATGGCATTGTTGAGCCTCTTCAGCCAGTCCTGGCACTGCTCAAAGGTGGAGAACTGACACCTGAACCACAAACAAACACTGACTGGTGAGTTTTCACACTCTGAGATGGCAGGCCGAGCATGGAAAGCTCTGAGAGCAGAAAGTGAGAATAAACATCCCAGTGACAACTTAGTTCTGCTTCTGTGTACGTTCTAAAGGATAGGAAAAAGGAACACTGTGGTGTCCTAGTTATAGTGGCTGGGACCAGTTTATCACGGTGTGAATGTAACTGGAACTGCGTATTCCATACCCTCAGTGCCATTTATCATCAACTGTTAATGATGCATTGTTTGCAGCAGCTGCCCAGGACACACCTGACACCTCAGGCTATGAACTGGGTGCGTGAGAAAACAGAGATAAGAGGGTTCCCTGTCTTCACACCAATGATTCAGGTGTGAGAACTCCCCTCTGGGAATCATTAACACCTTCACACCCAACCTGAGGGGTCATGTCTGCTAATGGGCCATCAAGTAGACCAAAATATCCTGTGACTCACTGAGTAAATTGCCCATTGTGAAACCCCTCACTCTGGGAGAGGTACTGGGTGTTCCCATCTGAACCCAAGCATAGATAAGCTTGGGGTTTGGGGACTTGGGGCACTCACTCATCAGACTCAGAGGAGGACCAGAACCTCAACAGGACTGCAACTACCACTCTCAACCAGACTGCGACCACCAACCTTCTGGAAGGAAAACAGGTTTTCCTTTTGTTTTTGCTTTGGACTCAGGGGGGCCACGTGGTGCTCAGCACAGGGGCTGGGGAGCACCATCCTGTTTGTGCCCCAGGGGGCTGGGTTGTACAACTGGGTTTTGAGGGCGGAAACCAATTTTCCTTTGTGTATCTATTCCTTCAGTGTATCTATTGTAACCTTTTTATTAAATTGTAGTTCTGACTTCTAAACTCTTTTGAGTTGGATTCATTTCTCCTGCCGGTTTACTTTTAAACCAGCATATGTGGATATTGGTGAAGAAACACACTTAAAAGAGTCAGGATTAACTGTGAGCAGCAACGTGCTGTGACTGTGAATAACCAGGGGTGGGCCCTGCCAGGAAGGAGGGGAACGTTTATACAGGTGTTAACTGGGACACCAAGGACCAGATCACTGAGATCAAAGACAGGAGAGTGTTACAGAGACTTCTGACTGGTGGAGTTGGGTGGAAACTGGGAAATAATCACATACATTATCATATATATAAATACAATCATAGTCCCGTAAACAAGAACAGGCTGGGAGAGGTGGGGGGTTCACCTGGAGAAGAGAAGGCTCCAGGGAGACCCCAGAGCCCCTTCCAGTACCTAAAGGGACTCCAGGAGAGCTGGAGAGGGACTTGGGACAAAGGATGGAGGGACAGGACATGGGGAATGGCTTCCCACTGCCGGAGGACAGGGAGAGATGGGATATGGGGAAGGAATTCTTCCTTGGGAGGGTGGGCAGGCCCTGGCACAGGTCGGGCAGAGAAGCTGTGGCTGCCCCTGGATCCCTGGAAGTGTCCAAGGCCAGGTTGGACGGGGCTTGGAGCAACCTGGGCTGGTGGAAGGTGTCCCTGCCCATGGCAGGGGGTGGCACTGGATGGGCCTTCAGGTCCCTTCCAAACCCTTCTCCTTTTGGCCTTGGTGGGAAGCACAAACAACGCGTTTCAACCTGAGCTTAGCCCAACATCACAGACAAACAACAACTGCTGAGAATATCCCTGCACACGAGGAAGTGATCTTCAAAGCAATGTATTAAAATTACATCAGCTTGTCTTTTCAAAGAGGATTCCTGGACCCTTTTATTCCAAAGGGTGGAAAGAAATCAGTGATTTATTTTGCTCTGACAGATTTGCTCACAATTTTATAGTTATTAAATATTCCCTAGTATTTACACCCGTGGCTGGTGATGGCATCTGCATTCTCTGAGGGCACATTTATCACCCGTACCTGCAAAGAGCTCAGGGCCAGGCAGTGGGAGGAAAAAGACACATCCAACATCTCTACAGAGCTATGAGGAACTGCAGCCTCAGGTGTTTATTTATTTCCCATCACTGACTATAAAGCAAGCCCAGACTGCTCCCTCAGGCTGGATAATTCCCTGTTAAACATCCATACTCAGACAAGATGCACCTCACTCTAAATTCTCTAAATTCTTTCGAAGTTAGTGGTGCAAATAACTGGGACAATCTTCACTTGATCTCCAGTACTCAAAATACAAACTTCGCTCAAGAAAAGGACCATGAACATGTTCTAAACTCTGCTGTCTCAGCCCCACATTTCACCATCTCCCAACAGTTTCACCCCAAGTCCTCAGTCTTGGACATGCAATTTTGAAGGGAAATTCGTAAGGAATGGCATAAATGCAAATAATTTGTATTCATTCTACAATTGAAGAGAAATAACAAATTAATGTAGAGAGGAAGGGTGACTTTCTTAAATGTCAAGAGCTACAAGTGAGGAGGCAGTTAAATATTGAATTCAAATTAAATATTACTTCTAAAGTAAAATCAGTCCTGGTGAAAAAGCAGCATTTGAGGAAGCAGCTGACCTGTTACAGATTCTGAGTGCTCAGAGATGACTGGGGCTCATTTCATTATACAAAAGGTACTGCCAGCAAACATTTAATCAAAAAGAAATGTTCCTTTCTTCTTAATTAAAGTTCATAGATCAAAACTAATTTCTGCAGCAGAAAAGTTAAAAAAATATAGCTGTAGTTGAGGTTTGGTGGCTCAGAGTCCTGGCTCAGGCTCTGGAGGCTGCTGAAGGACAGAACAGTACCTGCTCCTCTCCATGATCTGCTTGGCTGGATTACAGAGGGTGCAGATCTGTATTTCCTTATTCCCTCCCTTTCTTTTCCATTATTCCCTCCCTTTCTTTTCCAATAGGTGCCTCAAGGGAAATGACTTTACCTTCAGCAGGGTGGCTGAAGCCACAGAGCTGCCCAAGGCCACCCTTTAACTCCCCAAACCCCAAATCCTGATTGAACATTTCTCCAAGCATTGCGTGTGTCAGTGCCCTTATCTACTTCTGTATCTACTGACATGTAGATATTGACATATCTGTAATTTATTGAAGCAATGCATTACAACTGATCTAAAGCAGGGAAAACACAGTGAGATTAATACTGATTTCACAACAAAACCCTGGGCTCAGAGCAGGGTGTGCTGCTGTCCTGCATCACAGCAAACACACAGCCCACCCTGCTCCCCACAACAATGCCCAACTACCATAACAATCAGACAAAAACCACCACTTTTGAGGGAAATCAAGTCCTCTGAGTAAGAAAACCCATTTCCTTCACCCATCCCAGCTGCCCACAGCACGTGGAAAGCAAAGCCTGCTCATACCTTATCACCTTGCAGTCCTTGCAAGTCAAGTGGAGCTGAAATATGTCCCGGCACTCCACACTTTCTATGAGCTGCAACGGGACCTGTAATTAAGAACAGCAGATTATTTTATTTCTACAGTAATTTCTCGGCATATCTCACAGGGATTTACTGTAGGACCACATGGAGTCTGGTAAGAGGGAGGAAAACAAAGAAAATCAAATGCAACCACTTCAGCAGACCCAAGGTTTGGTACCGTGTGTTCATGTCTCATTCACAGCCCCAAAACCTTTGGAGATCACATGGAAAGAGCTGGGAATCCTTCAGGAAAGGCAGCAGATACCCAAGTTCCTCTCTCATGCAAGCATCTGTCTCTTATGGGCCTGAATTTAGGAATCTTGGGAATATAATTTTAACTGCTCGTCTTCAAAAGGAGCTGCTGGGCAAGACCTAAGACTGCTGGAATCTGGGTGCTTTTCTGTGGAAATATCCCATATTTCCTCTTCAGGTAAAGCCACCTGGCTACTTGTGATGGAAGCAGCCATAGTAAAGTGATAATGCTGAGTCTTTCATGTCTCAGTGTAGTTATAGGCACTTATGCTTTGTGGCACATGTGACCAGCAGAAGCTTGATCAGGAACACATGAAAGCACCCAAAAGTACCTCTAAGGATAAGAAACCACCGGATGAAAATATTAGTTTTCATTAATAATTTTGGATCTTTACCTGAGACGGGAAAACGGACATTACTGTCTTAAATAAAAGTCATTAATAACTGTCTACATTTAGCCAATATAATAAACATGAAGTACAAAACTGAATTGTTGATCAGATTATACTGACCACTGCACAAGGCACCAAACCCTCTGCCATGGGAATCCTTCAGTAACATTCCAATACTCTGATTTTTGCCGTCAGAGGACCATGGTCAGGCAGTTTAAGGTCTGGCTTGGGGCTTACAAGATGTGGCTGCAAGAGCCAGCCCTGCCAGGACCTTTCCAGATGGTTGGGCAAGTCCTTGAAGGTCACCCTCAGTCAAGGATCCAGGATAAGGAATCCAGACAGGCAACACAAGGCTTAAAAAGTACTGGATTCCATAAAAACAGTAGGCAAGGGGAAGAGATGTCTCAGAAACACAAACCAGAGGAAAACTTATTCCGAGCACAAAGATGTCTGGATCCAACTCAGGGCAAATGCTGTGCCCAGGAGAGAAATGAGGACTGTGCTGTCTCTGGGAAGGCACCACTCCCAGCAGCCCCTCACTGAGAGCCTCAACCCCAAAACACACCAGGCAGGGACTGTCTTGAAGCTCAGCCTCTGCCTTGCCCAAGAGGCAGCACTGGGGCTGCAGGGGCACCAACCCTCCCTCACCTGCCCAGCTGGGACAGGAAACTTATTCTGCTCCTTCTGGTGTGTCCTGATGTTAAATGACAGGAAACTCAGGCACAAGGAGGCTTGGCAAGCAGGTGCCTCAGCCAACAGCCCAGTAGTTTGGATATTCAAATAAATTTGAATTTTGGTCCGTGTTTTCAGCATTATCACTGGTGGAAATCTGTGACAGCCTAAGAGAAGTGATAGCACTGGTGACTGGAACCCCTCCTGTGCGACAAGGCCCCTCTTTGCCATCCCTAAGCTCACCCTGACTGCAGGTGGCTGCCAAAGGAGCAGGGACTGAAATGCATCACAGACCACCTCAAGAAGGATTTCTTCATGGAAAGGGTGGGCAGGCAGTGAAAGGGGTTGCCCAGGGAGGTTTGGAGTCCCCACCCCTGGAGGTGTCCAAGGACTCGACGTGGCACTCGGTGCCCTGGGCTGGGTCATAGGGTGGGCTCCAAGGGCTGGGAAGGCTTTTCCAAACTTAACGATTCCATGATTCCCTAATAAATGATTTAAATCTATCACTGACTTAAATGGCACCAACATGGAGTGTAAGGTACCTCACTCCAGACTTGCTTTTTCCTTCCAGTGCTGCTTTGTCTTTTAATATCTGTTTTTCCCCAAGCCCTCTTTTATTGCATTTTTCCCCATGTCCATCTTCATTTGAGCAGTTCTCCACCTTGCTCCTCTTCCTCCTGTCTGCTCTCTAATGGCACACGAATTCTTCTCCTCCTGCATTATTTTTAATTTCCTTCTTTCACAGTCACTCTTTGTTCCCTGCCCTTTCCACGTGCCCTCTGCTCCCCAACCATCCATCTGCTCTTGACAACCCACATGCAGCGACTTCCTCACAACCTGCACGTTTTTTCTTCAGGACAACCTTTCTATTAATCTTCTTAATTTTCTTTCCCAGTCATAAAAATCTGTCCTCTGATCCTCTTGTGTTTTCAATCTCCTTCCTGGCCATTATTCATCCCGAAGGAAAGCTCTGCAGAATTATCTGCCTCCCTCCCTCCCTGATAACCTTCCCTTTCCATCTTTCAGCTGCTGCCAGGCAGGCACCCAGAGCCTGTTCTTGGGAGAGACTTCAATTCCATCTGCAGGCGCTTCCCTCTGCTAATGGCACTGAAACCAGGCAGGGAGAAGCAATCATTCCTGCTTTTATAAGGATAGACCAGCATTGTTAGCCGAGGCCAATTACGTCCCATTATAGGGACTACTGGAGCATCCTGCTCTTGCTATATCTCTCTCTCCTCACTGTCTCTTCCCTAAAATTATCTCATTTTAAATAATAGCAACATTCTACAACCCAAACATTTTATTTTTGAGGGGTTTTTAGCGATTTTGATGACTGGAACTGTCTGTTACCAAAGACATAATTAGAGAATGCTCCCTTTGTCGTTAGAAAAAGCACAAGTTATGTTTTCCTCACTGAAACAACCACCCCATGGCTCAATCCATGCCCACTATTCCCAGTGGGATGCAGTGGACCATGCCAGGCTGCTGCAGGCACAAGTAACTCTGCTGCAGACCATCCCCTGAGCACCACTTGGCCCAAACTCCTCCAGGACACCCTGTGGCACCCAGAGCCATGAGCTGTAATTAGTATTCCCTGGTTTCCCAGCTCACAGCTGGAATACTTTCAGGGGATGTTACAGGCTGGTGGCTTTGACAAGCACGAGGCCAAGGCTGGGTGTTGGATGTCCTGGAGCGTGGGGTGATGGGACACAGGGAGGTACTGAGGGTGCCAGGACAGCTCCCAAGGTGGAGGGAGCTCAATCCCCCTCAGGTCCTACAAGGAAGATCTAAGCAAATTTTGCTTTTAATTACAACTAATGACACTTCAGTTCTGTCTTGAAGGCCACCACTGAGCCCCCTCTGATCTCACAATGATCGTGCACTGAGTGTGAACAACTTGAGCAGCAGGACAAGAAAAGGACTGAGCTCCTCTCCAGCAAGGATGAACTACAACGGCTATGGACATCAGGAATATCCCAATCCAACCATTTTTTTTTCCAGTAAAGGCCAAGCAAGGAAAAGCCCACAGTAAAACTCACCTCATCACCAAGACTGAAAGCCTCCCCATCCTGCCTTTTTTTGGTACTGTATCCAAAATCTGCTCTTGGAAAGAGGCTCCATTTCAACCCATGCTTTCCTGAACTCCACTCAAACGTTCACTCTCCCACCAATGCAATCAGCTTACAGAGGGAAAAGCGATTACACAGAAAACACTCCCCAGCTGCAAAATCTGGCATTTTCTTAAGGAATCAATAGGGATGGGCCTGGGAACCAAAGCTCCCCTGTGCCCCGAGAGATCCCTGTTGAGTCTGCACTTCTATCCCTGGATAAATGTAAGTCAACACTTCTGAATGTCATAATCCCCCCAGTTTATTCATGGTCTGCGGGATCCTTTGTTTTTGCATTTGAAACACCATGTTCTATTAGCACTGTGATCTAGGAACTGATCCACGGGGCAGATTTCCACACACAGCCCTTCCTGCACTGTTGCAATGGGAGCAGTGGCCACCTTTTGAATGGTGTTGCTTTCCCAGCAGGGCAGGAGTTCAGCAGGAGCTCTCCGAGTGACATCGGGGTGGCACAGGCACCCTCTGTGCGAACTGTAACCAAAAAGAGCACAGAGAGGAAAAAACCAAGGCCAGGAATCCATTTTTAACTGGATTTTAACTTCATGCAGTGCCTTTAGTAGGTGATGTGACCACTGATTCCTGAGGAGGATCCCGGGAATATCTCCCCTCCTTCCAGAGGAGATTCCAGCATAGAACTGCTGCACACCCAGACAGGGAATCACTTTGTTTTACAAGTCCTAGAATACAGATATTTGCCAAGAATCCTCTTTCTTCCACAGAAATACTTGTGTTCACTGAGGTGACAAAGTCCTTAATGTGGACTCAGGACACAAACATTCCAAGTAATAAAACCCCCAATTCCTAATGTCAGGAAACTTTTACCTATTTTTAAAAATATCTTCTTATAGGTGTTTTCTGAACAGCCTCTAGCGATGCAAAAACAGCAGGAAAGAACCAAGAGGAACTCAATGAAAAATTACTCAGTGAAAATTTAATTCAGAAAAAAAATCACCACCTGAACAATAATTTTGATCAACAGTAACCAAAGGGATTATTACTCCCAAATTTAACAATTTAAATACGGTTCTTAATTATTGCAAGAATGTTTTATCCTGAAAGATATTCCAAGTCCTCTCTGTCCTGGATTCCAGTCAAGTTCATAGTACATTATTGGTGATGGTCATACGTGCTTACAAAGAATGATTTATACTCTGCTCTACCTCATACACTAATTGATTATTTCTGGTTAATGATGCTGATGATAATGAGGTATCACAGAGTGAGAGGGCAGAACACTGGATATGAAAGTCAGGGAAGCAAAACTGACATGGTAGAACTGACAAACTTTTATGGGCTCTTTCCTGAACATGAACAAGGAACATGATTAGAGAAAACATCAATTCCTGCTACTGCTCCAAAACCCGGAATTGAAAATTCTTACAAATTAATGACCCCAATTATCCCAAGGATAGCTGTGACAGGAAGTGCAGTGCATGCACTAGTGCCTTCCCTAATAAAGCAAATCCGTCATTCCCTGGCATTCCTCAGGACAAATTCTTGATTTCCAAGGCTACTCCTATTTCACCTGTCTCAGCTCCTTGTTCAACATTCCACCCTTCACTTTGGCAGCTCCAGCTGCCAATTCCACACAACACTCAGACTGAATTACAGAATCCAACACTATGTAACACAATACAGACTCCCACTGTGAATGGCAGATTTCAACCCTGGAATCCGGGTTTGTATCCCAGGGAGCAGAGGGATCCTGTAGGACCTGTAGGCCCTCAGCCCCATCCCAGTGGCTCCTGCAGCTGAAAAGTGAACTCTTAACTCACACTTGAGGTTTAACTGCAGAGGAAGAGAAGTGAAAAGCCGAGTGATGCTCCCCCTGAACACAGTCTTGTATCACCTCCTTTGTATGGTCAGCAGTGGAGAACAACAACCCTTATATTTCCAAGTACTTTTTGGTCCTAATTTTTTGCCATCATTTGAGTAATTGCCGTGATCAGAAGTAATACCCTGATTTGCTGACGACCCCCAGACCTGACTGTTATCACTGTAATGCTGCACTCACAAGTTCACCAGGAGCAGACATCCCTGTTCAGCCTAAAACACTGACAATCCATGAACTAAAATTGAGTCATTGATGATAACCATGACCCAGCCACACTTCAAAGCCTGCAGATAACACAGCTACAAGATTAAACACAACATCAAACAGTGAAGACTGAGTTTCAGTTCATAACCAACATCTTTACAGAGTTAATAATTCGGTTCTGGCACAAAACAATACAAAAAATTTGAAATTTAAGATTGGCATGGCATTAACAATTAGATCAAGTGCTGATTGAATTCTCCCCTGTGAGGGTGGGCAGGCCCTGGCACAGGTTGGGCAGAGAAGCTGTGGCTGCCCCTGGATCCCTGGAAGTGTCCCAGGCCAGGTTGGAGGACCCTGGACTAGTGGAAGGTGCCCCTGCCCATGGCAGGGAGTGGCGCTGGATGGGTTTTAATGTCCCTTCCCCCCCTCAAACAATTCCATGATTCTGTGATGTTCCAGACCACTGTGTCACATGTGTCTCAGTCATGCATGTGTTGGACACTTGTCAGCTCTTACATTTTGCTTCCCTTGCTTCTCTCAGCTTTGGAATAACAGCCAGTTTGGGACTGATACAACTCACCACTCAGAGTTCAGGATCTGTGACAGCCTGGCAGTTGTGAACCAGCCAGGGTCAGGAATCAGGCTGAAATAAGGATACTGGTAAAAAACTCATTATCAGGAGGAAAAAAAAATGGTTTGAGTTTTTGGATTTTATTGTACTGGTTTTCTTATCAATATCCACAGAAATAAAGCTGTGCCATGTATCATGGCCTATCACACTCCATATAACCCATATAAAAGGGGTGCTACAACTGGTCTGAGCCACCATTAGGGCACTGCACAGGAGCACCCAACACCCCTTCAGTTTGTGCCTGTGCCCATGAGGAGGTGGGTAAGTACCAACTTTAATGAAGGGACACTTGGAATAAAGCTCTTTTAAGCAATGCAGGTGAAGGTGGGGTCCAGCTCCAGATCTCTTATGCCAGTGATTGTGTTCACACCATCCAATGTCCAGCACACCACTTCAGTAGCTGGACCCACCTCCACCTTTTTAAGCTCCAAGCAAGACAGAAATCCAGCTTAGATGCTCCAAAACCCCTTTTATTTCTCCCCTGAGTGGATCTAGAGCTTGGGGTGAACCCATGGCTGACACAGCTGTAAAGTGAACATGAACTTGAGTGATGGGACAAACCTGATTTTCAGAGGTGCTGAGTCACCTTTTGGTGCCCAAATAAGTATTTGCTCTCTCTGAGAAACGGGATTTCTCCCTGGCAAATGGGATTTGACTGTGGTGCCTATGCATGTATCTGTTCTCCCTGAGCAATGGGATTTGACTGTGGTGCCTATGCATGTATCTGTTCTCCTTGAGCAATGGGATTTGAACATTACAGAGATCACATTTTTTCATGAGCACTACCCTTAAAAGGCAGGATGAGCATAGTCTTGCCCCAAATGCTGTTGTTAGGACTGAGATGAGAGTACCACTTACATTGACAACAGACTCCTTGAACTTGATGTGCAGCCTGTAGTTGGACAGTGCAATGATGGCATCCTCTGCCCTGCCCACGTACTCCGTGCTCTCCCCGTGGAGTTCAATGAACGGCACCTGCACGAGGCAAGACAAAGCTCTCAGGAACCATTCCCCAAAAATCTGTCCCCCCTGTAGTCAACAACACTCTAAAACCCTGCTGAGAACTCAGCCATGGACTCCTGCTGATGAGGGAGGTCACCTAAGGCTGGCTCAGAGGTTAACTGTAGCCCTTTTCTGAAGTGATCCCTCATTTTCTGTTACTTCTCCTCTGTGGTAAGTGCTTGGTCAGGGAAAACAATGAATTTTTATGAACAATATCCTCACATTTTGGCAAGCAGCCTGACCAAGCCCTTGAATTATGCTCTCACTCCTTACTTAACGGAGAGTGGCGTTTCGATAATGTTATTAAATCCATCCTGAAGAAGGCAAAACACCCAAGATGAATAATCTCCTCTGCTATTTGCCCAATATTCAGCCAGCAAGCTCAGGCACCCAGCCTCGACTGGAGCCCTCAATGTTCAAGTCAGCTGGACAAATCCTACTTTTTGTTCCATATTTCTCCCTGCAGACATGAAAATGCACAACATGCTGCTATTTTATAAAACTAAAAAACCTGTAGTCACGTTAAAATAGGACTTAAGCCCAGTTTAGCTGAGCTTGGTGAAAAGTGTAAATGCTCAACTTGAAAACAATCCAGGTTTACACCAATTTAGATTAAACCAATTAAAAATATTTTATATTACAATGAAACAAACCACCTCTTCAGTTGATGTAAGAGGTGGATAGGCTGAAAATGCTGGGGGTATTCACCTAGAGAAGAGAAGGCTCCAGGGACACCTGAGAGCCCCTTCCAGTGCCTAAAGGGACTCCAGGAGAGCTGGAGAGGGACTGGGGACAAGGCATGGAGAGACAGGACACAGGGAATGGTTTCCCACTGCCAGAGGACAGGGAGAGATGGGACATTGGGAAGGAATTCTTGGCTGTGAGGATGGGCAGGCCCTGTCACAGGTTGGGCAGAGAAGCTGTGGCTGCCCCTGGATGTGTCCAGGGCCAGGTTGGACAGGGCTTGGAGCAACCTGGGATAGTGGAAAGTGACCCTGCCCATGGCAGGGGGTGGCACTGGATGGGCCTTCAGGTCCCTTCCAAACCCCAAAATTCCAGGATTCTATGGCAAATCATTTGAACTGAATTCATAAGGAACTCTGGAAAATTAAGAAATCAAAAATCATCCATTTTTGTGCAACGTAATGCTTTTGGCTTCACAGTAACCTGATGCAGTGGCAGTGTTGAATTAGCTTTGTGTTATTGTTTTAAAAAGACATTCTAAACTAGGGAGCAAAACCTGGCACCTGAAATTAGTACATAAAACAACAGTATTTTCAGACACTCTAAGGAACGTGTTGCACTGTAACACCCAAGTGCTCTGTTGCACCAGCAGTACATGAGCACTGGAGAAGAAAATGAGTTTCTGCTATTACTGTGCCCGTTGGGAATTCCAACACTCCAGGGGAGGCCAGAGAAACCACAGGACAACTGGAGATCTTGTGATCCTGACTGGCCAAGAGCAGCGTGGTGATTACCTGAAGGTTCTCATCCTCTCGGATCAGCTGCTTCCTGGGAAAAATCTGATTAGCCTGGATGCATTCAAGGCTGTGCTGAGTCTCTTCATCCTGAGGAACAGAGTGTTCATTACCCTCGGCACTGTCGCTCACACAACAGCCATGGAAAAGAACTCATGGGATGAGGAGTTCAGGGAATTCAGGGAGCAGCAACTTCCCAAAGTTACTAAACTTCCACAGACAGGCATTCAGACAACTAAATGTGATACTGGGAGCAGGTTTCCTTCTGCAGCCTGATTAATAAAGTCATTAAAAAGCCAGCAAGATTTACAGTAGCATTAGGAAAAAAGCATTATCCTGAACCAGCACAGTGCTTAATATTCAACAACCTCGCATGTAAACATTAATTCCCGGAATTTTTCCAGATTTTAAACCCTTCTGCTCTGTACCAGACCCTGCAAACCCCTTTTGCTTACCATGACAGGTCCTGGGTAGGAGGAGAAATCCTCGTCTTTACTCCCAACACTTTGAGGCTTTTGTCTTATTGAAATCTAGAAAACCAGGAAAGTATAAAGATGAACGTAAATTCATTTGCTTTTGGCAAATAAATACAAATTAACTTTTAAAGACTGGAAACGTAGCTGTTAGAAAACCAGGAGCAAGCAGTAATTATGAAAAGATGAAATCCACACGAGCTCCCTCTCCTGAGAGCCAGAATTGTTTCAAATTGTGTCTGGCTCCTGCTGCTCATCCTGAGAAATCACCTTTGGAGGTGCTGCTGGGAGAACACCTGTCTGAAGGCAGCAATTAGACCAGTGTTTACAGAATGTAAATTAAAACCCATTCATTTTTCTAGGTCCTCTGGAATTTTCTCCCAAGTCATTTGCAGATGGTGAGTAACCAATGTGTGGGTTAGAAATCCAAAGGGATCATTTGGATCATGGAGTCTGATCTGGTGTGAAACATGATTTGTTGGATCATCCTGGAACAATCTTGTTTCAGCTGTGGCCTACGAACTGGAATTCCAGTTCAGATCAAAATCCCCATTTTACAGTTCTGACTCATTTTTGATATCCATGGAAGTATCAAATATTCACCTCCCTGCACTGACCTTTCCCAGAGCCCCAGCTCACTGCACACCAGGGACCTGCTCCAGCCACCACCCAGCAACCCCAGTCTTTGGTCAGCTGCAAATTCTCTGGAATTATTAACACAGGCCTGAGGTTTATGCAAATCACCCAATTAGCAACTTAATGACTGAAGCGAACAGAGCAGTTACAGTTTGATCTTACCCTCAACTTTTTTAATCCTGTTTGACAAACCCAGGATTCATCCAGGTATTTCACAGGACTTGCAGACTATGGCACATAAAAGATACAAACCACAATATCTCGCGTCCAGTTCATGTCACTTAAAAATGTATTTCAAATTATCAGCGTGGAGGTTGACAGAAAACCACTTCAACCCATGAGCTCCTTGCACTGCAGGGAGCCCTAAACACACCCTGTACATTGTATGGAATATTGACAGAGGGAAAAGGAGCAGCAGTTGCACATAAAGGATCTGCACAGATGTGTGTTTGTAGAAACAAACGAAACGAGGAAATTATGAGCAGAATCGAGCTGAAATCGCCATTAATTCACTTAGAATTAATGCAAAAAGTAGATATAAAATCCTAACTTCACACAAATAAAGAAAAGAAAAGCCAGGAGACTTGATAGAAGGCTGGATCTATTGTCGAAACACTTAAGAGTAATACAGAAGAGCACAGAAATTTCTAAGCTTGAAGGAGAGAAGGAACATTCCTTTAAGTTACCAGAAACTAAAGAAATGTAGAAATGCTGCCTACAACAGCAGGATGAGAACAGCAGTACAGCTAAGACTGGTGTAAGGCAGGATTATTTAGCATTTCTGCCTCAAAAAGGCAGGATTATTGAACATTTTTCTTCCAAAGAATCAGGGAAGAAAGAAGGTTCGTGTGTAATCCATGCTATGACTAAGGAGAATATCCAAGAAGCACAATGATTAAAGCTTAAAAGACCATAAATTCAGCAGATTTGACCTTTAGTGTATCAGAAACTATAAAATACGAGCTCTTGTACTGAAAAGCAGAGCCTGTAGTGATTCCAGCATGACTTGGCATTTTAGAGACACTGTGTTCAGGATTTCTCTCCCCAACCCACGTCTGGTCCTGCCCTGCAGATCCCAAACAAACCAGGATTCAGCAGAGCCCCCCAAATCCAGCTGGTTCCCACTCCCAACCCTTGGTTCTCCTGGTGGGTTTTCGGATCACACGATTCTCATTCCCCTCCACCTCCAAGATTTAAAAATGAGCCTCCAGCTCAATTAAATTCGGGATGATGGCCGAGCAACAGCCTGATTGTCCCATCACCCTCCATCATGCAGCTCATCCCTCATCGTGCACTGACTGCACGGCACGTCCTGCTGTAATGCAGATGAATGACTCAAGAGAGGATGGGTTCAAAAACTGGAAGGGTTACACAAATCTCCTTTTCCAGCCTTCCAATCACAACCACGTTACACGTGCAGCGCTTGGACCTGCAGCCAGGCAGAGTGAGGGTGTATTTTTGTGACCTCTCCCATTGGGAACTCCTTTGTGGACATCTGGAGCAGTTCTGCAGGCTGCCTTCTGCAACCTTCCACCAGCCCTGGGTCTGCTCTGCCACAACAGTTAAAGTCCTTAACATCAAACATTTCCAGATCAACTCATCAATGCAATTCACAAACACCTTGAGCAAAGTGTCAAACAGTCATTTTCAAGCCTTCAGATTACAATAAAAAGATACATTCTCAGCCCTGGGGAGAAGGACTTTGGGGTGCTGCTGGGGGAGAGGATGGACAACTCCCAGGCCCCAGAGCCCCCCATGCCCTACCCTAGGCTGGTCCCACAGCATGGGCAGCAGGGGAGGGGGGGATTCCCCCCTCTGACCCCTCAGGTGAGACCCCACCTGCAGAGCTGCCTCCAGCCCTGGGCCCAGCACAGGGAGGATGTGGAGCTGCTGTGGAGTCCAGAGGAGGCCATGGAGATGCTCCAGGGCTGGAGCCCCTCTGCTCTGGAGACAGGCTGGGAGAGCTGGGGGGGTTCACCTGGAGAAGAGAAGGCTCCAGGGACACCTGAGAGCCCCTTCCAGAGCCTAAAGGGGCTCCAGGAGAGCTGGAGAGGGACTGGGGACAAGGGATGGAAGGACAGGACACAGGGAATGGCTTCCCATTGCCAGAGGGTAGGCATAGATGGGATATTGGGAAGGAATTCCTGTCTATGAGGGTGGGCAGGCCCTGGCACAGGTTGGGCAGAGAAGCTGTGGCTGCCCCTGGATCCCTGGAAATGTCCAAGGCCAGGTTGGACGGGGCTTGGAGCAACTTGGGCTAGTGGAAGGTGTCCCTGCCCATGGCAGGGGGTGGGAGCTTTGTGGTCCCTTCCAAACCAAACCATATAGTTCCATGATATAAAAAATACCTTGCTATTGAAAAGAATTCCTTCAGCTTCTGCCAATTATCAAAGAAACACCATCCTAATTAGAAAGATGAGTTTTCTTACACATCTGAAGAGTGCCATCACTGAGGAAAAGTTTTAGTCTATTAGGAACTGTGCTGGACAAAATTGTTCTTTTATACTTCAGATTGATTAGATACATTTAAAGCTTATTATATAACCACCTACACATTAATAAAATCAGTATTAGCTTAAAAAAATCGGTCTTTTAAAATACCTTACAGCTGTGCTCCTAAAAGGCACCATAAACCACCAAGTTTCAGTCTAACTCCTGCACTGAGCTGCAAAACAGCTTCTATCATAATAGTGTGGCTTTCTCCATCAATGTGAGAATCTTCCTTTTTAAGGTGAATTTTGGGAAAGCTGTGTGGAAAAAAATATGCCTGTTTCAGTTCTAATCAGGATTATCAGACACAAAGGGTGATGCTGCCAAGATAAATGGTACAAGAGGTTACAGGACTGGTTCTAAAGCAAACACTTTGCAGGGTCTGGGTATTGCTGAAACGCTCCAGCGACTTCACTGCCACCACACAAAGTAGTTCTGAAAACTGCTGACAAAAATAGCAAGAAAGCCTGAATTGTTACAGTGAATTCACTGAGCTGATGGGGCAGATTACCCTGAAAGAAATAATGCCTTTCCCATCATGTCAACAGCTGATCCCACTCCATGATCTCATGGTCACTGGGCTGAGCAGCAGGGAAAGGCAGGGACCACAGTGCTCAGTGACAGCCCCATCAGCTCTGAAACCACACGGAATCTCCACTTCCTGCTATCCCAAAGCTTTCTAACCCATTTCCAGGTCAGCAAACTCCTCCAGGTCACCCGTGGGAACAGAAGGATCAATGTCTGTGGGACACCTTGTAAGGGGACTCCTCACTTCAGAAGCCTTAGAAGTGAGAACAGGAATATTCCTCCTGTCATCCCCCCAAGACACTCCTTAATTAAATCCATGGTAATTACCCCACCGTGCTGCTCTGAGTGACAGCCTGGGACAAAGCCAGGCCAGCCCCAGCTGGCTGAAGAAACCCATTCCCAAGTTGACCCATCCCCTGCTATTGGAGTAGTTGCAGAATGGAATCAGAACTCTCATTTTCACTGCAGCTGGCAAATAATCAGCTCTTCCCTGACAGTAAAACCCATTTTCCAGAATTAAAATGGAAATGCTGGCATACAGCTCAGATAACTGACCAAGAAAACACTGTCAGGAAAGCTCCCTTAAATTCAGGCTCCTCCTTATCAACAGGGCTAGGCTGGCAGCCCTGGGGCAATGCAGGGAAACTTGGTTTTATCAGTAGAAATAACATTGGTTTTGGTCAGCACTGAGGCCAAAAAAGGTGATGTTACCAATTTACTGTGCTGCCAGTTCACCTGCAGTTTCAGGTGTATTAAATCACACCAAAAAAAGAGGTTGGTCTTGTTAATTCTCCATCCTCATGTTCTGCTCGAAAGGATAAATGATGAGCAAAGGTTGTAACCTCAGACTCTGTTCAGCCTCCATGGGAACATCTTAATTACCTCTTGTTTCAGATGTGCCTTCTGGTCTAAATTATGTACATAATTAAGACTAGCAATAACCATCTGTTTGCCAGTGATTCTAAACAAAAAAGATTATATAAATAAAGATCATTTAAATTCACATACACTTAGATGTAGTTGGACCTACAGCAAGGAAAAAAAGCAAAACTGGAGGGGAAAAAAAGGAAAAAGGAAGCACCCAAGAGTTTCACTGTGTTCCCCATCCAGATTCTGAATTCCATTTATTTTAATATTTAAATCAAACTGAGTTGCCCCCTGAGCTATTTACACTCTGTGGCACAGTTGCACTCCAAGTTTGAGGCTGGAATCCAAAGGTTTGAGCAAGGGAGCATTAGAAAAGCTGAGAATTAAACATTCCAGAATGTGATCTACTGTGAGCAAAAGATGCTTCTGTTGCAAACTGCAAACACTTCTTCCCCTTTGGCAGGGGGAAGGAAATTTCTGAGATAAGGATAAACACTTGGCTTCCCTCATTTCAATGCCTGGGTTTCTCCTCTGTCCTGGCACCACACACAGAAGTAACCAAGTAATATTTACTGGGGAAGCAGCTGACAACGTGGATATTGCACATTATCCAGGAGCAGGACACAGAATTCTGCCTGAAGACTCTGCACAACTAAGAGCTGGAGTCTTTTTAATAATTAAAGGCTGCAAATTCAACTCAGTAAAATATTGATTTTTGGCTAAGGTCTTGGAAAACACTTTAATTAAGAGAGTAATCAATGATAACCACAGTATCCAACTTCTACAGGCAGCTGACCTTCCCCAAATAATGCAAATTCTTACCAAAGAACGAGAGAATAAACCAGTCCTCTCTTGTCCCAGAAAGTTCCAACTATTCTCTGCTGATACTTCACATTGGCAGCTGCAAATGAAAAGACAATACTTTAAAATAGGAACCTTCATTTGAAAAAACCACTTCTAAAACAGCAGCTTAGACAGGAGACTCCACTGCTAGGTTTGGCTTAATTAAAGAAAAGGAAAAAGTTTAACTGCTGTGTAAGTTGCAACTACATCTTAACATGCCCAAAGAGGGAATTCCATGACTGGATCCCGACAGACACACGTGTGCTGGAATGAGGCCTCTGTTCTGGGAAGGAGCAGGTCCAAAAGCGTGGCCACAAAGCCATTCAAAAATTTTATTTTTTTTTTCAATAAAATGGACAAAAATTAAACTATTCAGAAACACAAGCTATGGGAGAGCACTTTCACAGAAGACCCAAGTGGATTTATATAGATCTTGAAGAGTGGTTTTTAATTTCACCCTGAAACAAGCATTTTTTCCCCCAAGAAAGCAGAGGAAGGCCCCAAATGGGGGTTGTTCCAACATACTTTGGGCCAACAGTGTGAAATCCAAGGGGAACAGCAACACCCAAGAGACCCCTCCTGCCAAGCCCTCTCTTTTGGGCTCCCCAGGTGCCGCACAGTCATTGCCACAAAAATAAATAAAAGTATTGTCACAAACACATCTCCTAAAACAATTACATGGACAAAGTATCTGATGGGCTTTACTCCGGCAGTGCCCCAGCAGGTATTCCCAGATGTCTCCTCAGGCTCTGGAAGGACTGCTGGGACACAAAGTTTCACACTAAAATACCCTGTAATTAAAGCCCCAGACTGAACCCAACCATTCCTAAAGCACACCAGCAGCCAAACTGATGGGACACCCCTCCCTTGTCTCCAGGGGGTTTGCTCTTCACAGTGACCTGGACGCTCTCCCAAGAGCACGTTCCATGTGGATGTGTCTGGAAAACCCAACTCCTACACCATATAATCCTGCTGCTGGAAATAGTTTGCCTGTACTTTGATGTGCCACAGCTACTGATAATTTTCACATTCTGGTCCATTAAATAAATTTCTATTTCGCATTCATTGCATCCTTCAGTTTATGGCCCATGACAGGGAAAATAAGGAATACAGAAAAAAGGAGACATAATTCTAGGACTGACAGAAATAGTTTAAGAAGTTGTGCATTAAAAATTGTGCATCAGGCCCATCATCACTGGCTGAGTGAGAGAGGGGATTGTCCTCTTCTGCTCTGCACTGGGGTGGCCTCACCTGCAATATTGGGGCAGTTTTGGGCTAAAAGGTCTAAAGCTGTTGGAGAGTGTCCAGAGGAGGGACACAGAGATGGTGAAGGGTCTGGAGGGGCCATGAGGAGCAGCTGAGGGCACTGGGCTTGTCCAGGTAGAGCAGAGCAGACTGAAGGCAGAGCTCACTGGGGGCTGCAGCTCCGATATCTGATCCCTGTGAGCAGGGACAGGGCCCTGGAAGGGCTGGAACTGTGTCAGGGCAGGCTCAGGTTGGATCTCAGGACAAGGTTGTTCCCCCAGAGGGTGGTGGGCACTGCCCAGGCTGCCCAGGGCAGTGGGCACAGCCCCAAGGCTGCCAGAGCACCAGGAGGGTTTGGATGATGCTCTGGGGCACAGGATGGGATTGTCGGGGGGTCTGTGCAGGGCCAGGAGTTGGACTAATGATCCCTGGGCATCCCTTCCAGCTCAGGGCATTCCGAGATTCAAGTACAAACTTAGATGCACCAAAAGAAATTCTACCATTTCACACAGTGTTCCCACTTTAGGGAATCTCATGGATCTGCATCTAGTCAGTATTTACACAAACAGTGACCTGAGGATGCTGTGCTTTAACAGAAAGGCCCTGTGTCGATGCCAACTGTCCAAAACCTCAATTCACCATTTCATAAAACAGTTTCTAAAAGCAACATTTGGTTACCTGCAACAGAGCTCAACTTTGTTTTTATTTATTTTTAAAAATCTCTCTCAACCAACAAGTCAAACACCAACTCCAGTAACTTTTATGGGTCAAAAATCAACCCCAGCACCCAAAGGGGAATGGACACAGTTTTACGTTGAGGTACCAACTCAATCGTGCAACAAGTTCAACTTCACAGCTGCCTGGTGGTACAAAGTCACCTTTGAGGGGAACATGGAGCAAGTTTAATAAACACAGAAAAAAAGAGCTCTGAAGGCAAACTACACAAGTCTAGAACGACTCTTTAGAGACAGTTTTCTGGCCATGTATTTGCTTTTCCAAAAGGCAAGACACACATTTTGAGTAGCAGAAGCTGGGCTGATTTCGTGCAGTTTAGGTCCAAGAGAAGAAAAAAAAATAAAAAACCACCTTCACAAAATCTGCAACAAGCTCTTTATTGATTTTAATGAGGCTTGGAAGAAGCCACTGAATCTCCAGAGCTTTGTCGAGATGTTTAAAAAACAGGGGGAAACCGTTCCAATGTAAGCGTCCCTAATTCCGCCCGAGCCCTGCCAGCGCCCTGCAAACCCCCCCCAACGCTCATCAGCATTCCTGCTGCACGGCTGTGGGGCTCAGATAAAGCACCTCAAACGTTATCACTTCCTAAGTCAACAGCCTGTGCCAAACTAAGGCAAAAAAAAGCTGACTGTAAAAAGCAACGTGGCTGGGAGCTCTACTGCCCTCCCCAAAACACCAGTTCCTCACCGGAGGCACAGTCTGGGCTCCAGAGGTCACTTAAACTCACACAGCCAAGTACACACCAGGGTGCTGCCCTCTTGGCTCTTTTGAGCCACAGGGAACAGATCCAGCACCATCAGACAAGCCAAGGTAGGAGATGGAAAAGGGAACAGGACCCTTTCAGTGAATCCCACAAATTCAAACTTGTCTAATAAGGAGTTGGCTTTGCACCGCCTTTATTAGCCTGTCACATTCTCAGAGATGGTTTTGTTTATCATGGAATGGTTTGGGTTGGAAAGGACCTTAAAGCCCATCCAGTCCCATCCAGTCACACCCCCTGCCATGGGCAGTGACACCTTCCACAAGCCCAGGTGGCTCCAAGCCCTGTCCAACCTGGCCTTGGACACTTCCAGGGATCCAGGGGCAGCCACAGCTTCTCTGCCCAACCTGTGCCAGGGCCTCCCCAACCTCACAGGGAAGAATTCCTTCCCATATCCCACCTAACCCTGCCCTCTGGCAGTGGGAAGAAATTCCCTGTGTCCTGTCCCTCCAGACCTTGTCCCCAGTCCCTCTCCAGCTCTCCTGGAGCCCCTTTAGGCTCTGGAAGGGGCTCTCAGCTCTCCCTCGAGCCTCCTCCCAGCCTGGCTCCAGAGCAGAGGAGCTCCAGCCCTGGAGCATCTCCATGGCCTCCCCTGGATTCTCTCCACATCCCTCCTGTGCTGCCCCCAGGGCTGGAGGCAGCTCTGCAAGTGGGGTCTCACCTGGGGGGACAGAGGGGGAGTCCATATCCCCTCCCTGATTTCAGATCATTTTAGCTCAGCCACTCAAGGACCTCCTGTCACTGCCCAACCTACACGTCAGAAGTGACTCTGCCACAGGGCTAAAGCACTGAAGGGGGTGGGAACAGGAGCATTCAAACTTCAGTTTTTCCTTTGAACTACCTTCCTAAAATCCTGCTCCATCAGCTGTTTTGGGAACTTGTGTTTTAGGTGAACACCTTACCCAGCACACAGGTCTCACCTCCACTGTTTTTTCACGGCAGATGCTAAGGAGAAGTAGAGCAGTTGCATTTATATCACACTGTAACAGTGTAGTGTAACAATTGTAGGGGAAAACTCCCCATAATGGTTTCCAAGATGAAGAACTTTTATCCCTGGAGATATTCTAACCCTTGGAATTCCAATTCCTTAATGCAATCCCATCTAACATCAAAGTCAGCCCTACCCAGAGAAGTGCTGGGCTACAGAAACTCCAAAATCTAAATTATATGAGCCTGTGACAATATTTTTCTTGACATTTATTTAAGTAAAACATTGGCAAATAGCTAGGAAAAGCACTCTGGAGAAGTTCTAATAAACATGTTTGTTTAATTAGGTGATTGGGAAGTTGTCTCTTCAGTTCCTTCACTGAAAGGCTCTATCTACCCAGAGCAGAGAGGGATGATTTGATAAGCAGAAAGCGAAGTGGCACAAGGGAAAATGAGCTTCAGAAAAAAAACAAGTCCAGATTTTCTCTAGCTGCAAGTTATCCTCACAACGACGTAAACAAACACAACCACCTGAAGCCTTTTCCCTGGTAACTGACTATTTTGAAGGTGTATTTTTCCCTACCTTCACCAAAATGTGCCATTTCAACCCTGGTTATGCCACCCCCATGTCACAATCTGATATTATGCAAGTGTGGTTTTTTGATGAGAAGTTCTGCATTCCTGTTTACATTTCTAACTCCCCAGTACCACTGTTCCCACATACCCAACCTCTGTTGTGGTGGAGCCTTCTCCTGCCCCCGATTATCACACACTCACCATTGATTTCACCTCCTTCCTCTCTACTTTAGCTCAAATATTGGCCGTATGCTGTTGTTCTCCTCCTCTCTCCTTTTTCTGTTCTTCCTAGTGGATTCGAGCTTCCCTTCCCAACTATTTTTACGCTCTCCTGAGTGTGCTCAGGAACAGGAACACAGTGCTACTATCAGCTGCCCACCAGCTGGGCTGAGCCAGCAGCTTGTGGCCGAGCTGGAAACCACGGAGGGATGAGAGCGCCGGGAACGCAGCCGGGACGGGGCAAGGCTGCTCCTTAAGAGAAACACGGACATGGAGAAGAAGGAATGCTTGTCTTCAGGGAGGCATCTTCTGGTTTCTATTGCCATGTGTCACACATTGCCTTGTGTGAATTGTTAAGGTTGGAAAGGTCCCCTGAGACCACCAAGTCCAACCATCAGCTCGGCACCACCATGTTCACACTAACCTGTGACCCCGAGTGCCACATCCACATGTGTTTTGAACCTTTCCAGGGATGGGGACTGCCCTGGGCCGGCTGTGCCAATGCCTGACCACCCTTTCCAGGAAGAAATTCCTTCTGATGCCCAACCTGAACCTCATCTGGCATAGCCTGAGGCTGTTCTCTCTCCTCCTGTCCCTATTCCCTGGAAGCAGAGCCCAATCCCCCCCAGCTCCTCCCTCCTGGCAGGAAATTGCAGAGTGGGAGATGGTCCCCTTGGAGCCTCCTTTTCTCCAGGCTGAGCCCCCCCAGTCCTTCTGTCTGCCCTGTCATACACTTCCCTACGTTAAGCCACATAATTCTCAGCTGGAAAGCAGCTGGATATGAAGGTGTGTACACAACAATACCTGAGAGAGAGAGCAGAGACCAACAGCCACCCTGAACATCCCACACATGGATGGGAACTGTCCTCCGTAAGAGCATTTTGGAAAGGTTTCATTCCATCTTCTGTTCTACCTCTGCTTTTATGAGTGGAGAATAAAACTAATTATAAGAGTCCAAAGCATCAAAAAAGTTTTGTCAACATCTGTCACTGCACTGACTCATTCCCTAATGGCAGGTTGGCGTGTTGGCTTCCTTCATCTTCCCACTCAGAAGAGACATTAATCTGCTCTTAAAGCACTTTGATTAAGCTGATTATCTTTGCATATTTGTTAAAGATCACTTCTTACACTCTACAAAAATCAAATGCAGAAGCAACAGTCCATGAGTTAAAACAAAAAAAAACCCAGCTTGAACAGAAAGAGCTTGAAATGGCAGGAGAGGCACTGCTGAGACCGGGGTGGTCAACAGCAAAGGGTATACAGAAATTTGATCTTGCATTAAGAAAGATCCATGTTCCTTAATGATGTAAAGAACAAAAATCAGTAGGGCCTTACGTGAGGTAACAGTATTAATTATCAAAAAAATAAACAAAAGATTATGGAGCAATATTCTCCTTCACTGACCTCAAAACAACACAGGTCAAAAGACCACAGCAAGCTCCAGACCAAAACAGAAAGAAAATGACACTTACAAATGACTCTTACAACATTTCAGGCTTTCTTCTCTTAATTTTTTTTTTTTCATTTAGATAAAACCCTGAGATCCAAAGGCTGTAGTCATTCATGTACAAGCCAGGATACACTTTACCCATCCAAGATCTTCTGTACTACGTCTGTAATTTTCCTTTTATTTCAATTACTCCATATTCCTCAATTTTATGTGCATGACAGACAAGGACCAGCTACTAAGATGGCCCAACGAGCTACACAGCTGGGTCTGATGTGTGGAGAGACCCAGAGAGATGGGACCTGAATCTGGGAGTTGTATGAAAGCTGACAGGACACAGAACACTGACCAGGCCCTGAGCTGGTGGAAACCCAGTGGACCTGTAGTGGTTCCAAGCTGGAAAGGTGACCAGGTGTGCCAGGGAGGGGGAATTATGTCAACAGGTAACCAAAGCACCTTGAAATGCAGGGCAATATTAGACTGGAGTTATGACACAAACAGGAAGGCTGAGACCAGGCAGCAAAAGTTTCCATTTTGAAAAGGCAGAATGAAGAAAGAAGGGAATAATTTGCTCCTCACAGTCCCCATTTTTCCATCAAGGTCCTCGCAGCCTGTTTGCCATGAGTCGCATGCCCTGCCCTATTCCTGCCTTCCTGGAAGGAAGGCAACAACCAGCCAGGGAGAACTGGCTGCTAATCAAAGTCTCCAAGGTTTTACTCATCCTCCCAAAACACCTCTCGATTCCCCTTCCCTCCTGGGGTCACAATTTGCTTTATGTCAGTCCTTCCTGTAACTGGCTGGGTACTGGGAAGGGGCAGAAGCTGCTCCTGGAGCATTCCACACCCCCCAGCAGGACAGGCGCTCCCCTGCTGGGGTGTCTGGCAGCCACTGCAACACCAGAGGCACCTACAAGTAATTAAAATAAAGTTTTGAAAAAAGGAAGAATCAAGAAGCAATTGTGATTTGAAGGCTCCTTTGGAGCTGATACATTCCCATGAGACTTTTCCCCCCACTGAACTACTTTAGGACAACACACACAGTCCCAGCGATCAGCTTCTCTGTGTGTAAATCAACCTCATTTTCACCACACTTTTTCTGGCAGAAACCTTTGAAAATCTCTTTAACAAAACACTACTCAGTGTTTATACAAAACACTACTCGATGCTTTTCTCATATTGGAATACTGAGTACCTGTTACAAATAATCTATTCACGCTTTGAGAAACAAACACTGAAGTTATTACAAGGTGTCCCTGACAGGGACCTCAGTTCCCCCCAAAGGCCCAGCAAATCACAGAATCATGGAATGGTTTGGGAGGGAATGGCCTTAAAGTCCATCCAGTGACCAACCCCCTGCCATGGGCAGGGACATCTTCCACCAGCCCAGGCTGCTCCAAACCTGGCCTTGGACACTTCCAGGGATCCAGGGGCAGCCACAGCTCCTCTACCCAACTTGTGCCTCACAGGGAAGAGTTCCTTCACAATATCCCATTCACCCCTGCCCTCTGGCAGTGGGAAGCCATTCCCCCTTATCCTGTCACTCCATACTCTTGGGAAAAAGCCCTTCTTCAGCCTGGAACAGGCAGGACACAAAGGGCTGTTTGCTGTTATTAAGGCCTATAACGAGACATCACTTTCTTTGCTTGCACACCTTACACAATGTAATTATGGGTGAAGTTTTAATCCATTAATTCCCAAATTGCATTGAAAAAACCTGTTATGTCAAGGAGGCCCTGTGGGTAAGATGCACATCCACCTTCACTACCTTCATCGAGGAACCAAAGGGCACTGGGAGGCTCCCTGTTCAATGATGTCCACTGGATCACCTCACGTGGCTGGGAAAGTTAATATTGCAAACTGCCCAACATCAGCATGTGGCAAAATTGTGGCACGCCCCAAAAATGCCTTCTTTAATGTGGCACTTAATGTGGTTTTGCTTTAAAACTGATGGCACTGGCATTCCCTGGTGAGTCAGCAGAAAGGGTACTGCTCCAGTGCTCCTCCCAAACAAAACACTCCCCTTCCTTATCTTCCACCACCTCTGGCATTTCAGAGCCCTCATGGCATAATCCAACTTCTCCATAAAAAACTAACCCACAGAGCAGATCATGGAAGCACCACTCTGCAGTGCTGTAGCTGCTGTTTGATCCCAGTGCAGCACATCCTGAAAAGCTGCAGGACATTCCAGACTTACAGAATTTGAGGCAGTTTGAGAACCTCTTCAACTCCAGCAGAAATGGCATTTCTTTATAGAACTAATCAATTTGCTTGCTTCACACCCCTTAGCCTGCTTAATGCTTTGAGAAATAGTGGTTTAAGTTGAAATGGCAGAGCTCACAATTCAAACACCAAGCACCTTCCCAGAGGCCTGACCTGCATCAGAGCCCTCAAGCACACACTGCACCCTGATCCCACGGGAACTGAGGGTGTCTTTAGGAGTAATTCACACATTTCTGCCACAATCTCTCAACTTGAGGATGAAGAGCTCTTCCTTCCAAAGTCTCTTCAATTACCATAGCAGGGGACAAGTATGTTTGATCATAGCATATTTACAGTGTAGAACAGTAAGTAAATTCAATGCAAGAAAAGCACCACGTTCAGGTAGTTCTTTACTAGTTCATGCAAAACAACCCTGTTGAGTGAATGGAGGAACCATATGGAAAGAGCTGACCTAAGCTGAGAGCCCTGTTTATTAACTGACCCCCTAAATTCCACATTTCAGGAGCTAATCAAGGATCAGACCAGCTTTTTGTGCTCACAAGCAGCTGTTTTCTAGAGAGCAGACCAAATACCTGTTAGGGCATCATCCACGACCCTGCTGAGACATCAACTGCACCCCCTGTTCAACCAGACACTCTGCTGTCTAAGTACTGCCAGGCAAAAGGAGATAAAGCCACGTGTACCTGTGCCTGATAAGGAGACCTGGAAGAGCTGGGTAAGGAAACACCAACAGCTCCAGTGACTGCACCAAATTCTCTGCTGGGTCCTATTTAGACAGCAAATTCCAGGTCAAAGCCAGACACACAATTTACAACAGGCTCCTGCCCTCCTCGCACTTGAGCAGTGACCCTTTCCAGAGAGAACAACCAACCAGGCTGTTCTACCAACCCACTGCCAGCTTCAGACTCTCCAAACTTCCAGCAATTTGCTGTGTTTCTAGCCAAGCTCCCCCTGGGAGAGAAGTGAAGGGCTCTGGCCACCTACAGGTATACAGGCACACAGAACCTGGATGCCTTTCCCAGTTAAGGAAGATTCCTGCATTTAGATCACAGGGGACAAACTGGTTTGGCCAATCTACCAGCGTGTGGCCTCCAAGGAATCTGCTGCTTCATGGCCTTTCTCTGGACAGATGATTCACAGAATTATAAACTGGTTTGGTGCTAAGGGACCTTAAAGCTCATCCAGTTCCATCCCCTACCATGGGTGGGGACACCTCCCACTAGCCCAGGTTGCTCCAAGCCCTGTGCAACCTGGTCTTTTAGTCCTCAAAAAGCTAAAAGGCCAGAAAAGCAAATTTCTTCCTATGGTTAAATCACTTCCAAGTATTAAGACAGTTGTTTATTCCTATCTTTTTTCCACTCATGGAAAGTCACAGTTACTTTTGGAAGCAGGAAACGCAACTAACAAAATTTCCATTTGCAAGCTGCCCTTAAATCAGACCTGGAGATGGACCTGCACAGCTAAAATAAAAGGCAAGCAAAGAAAGTCTTAAAGAGGGTCCTGCCTAGAAGCAAACGAGGAAAAGGGCCATGGAGCCAGCGAGGAGCAGCGAGCAGAGCATCCCCGGGAGCCTCAGCAGTCCCCAAGGGCTGCAGCAGCGTTTGTGCACAGCCCTTTGATGTGGGAGGCAGGAGGCACCCCGGGAGTCCTGCAGAGCCTAAAGAAACGTTTTAATGTGCTTCAATTGCCGTGACTGGCTTGCAAGATCAATTACACACATTAGCAGTATCTGCTGGCAAGTACTGAGGTCTTCAACTGATTTGTTAGCTTGGTCACACTGCAAAATGTGTTCCACAACAGTGGTGGTTCAGAACCACTTGGCTCCCAAAAATGTATTTTTCTCATTTTATCTAAGCCCAGCCATTCTCCGGCTACTAAATGAAGGTGGATGTCATGCAATGTTCAAATCTTGAACGTGACAAAGGCAAGAACAATGACAATTTATAAAGTCCTCTTTCCAGACTGCCCAGGGAGGCTGAGTTCAGTCACACTCCCCCAGATCTTTTCTCCATAACAACTTCCATACTCAAATAAGCATACAGGCCTCTTCACTTACACTGAAGTTGCACAGCCATCCAGAGCCAAGAAAGAATTTACTTGGATTAACAGAATATGCTTATTCTAAAAAACTAAACAGTACGAAGCCAAAGTTAAATATATTTAGGCATTTCAGAGGCACCAAAGAAGGTTTTGTGGTTGCTCAAGGCACATATGTATATAAAAACACAGGGTTTCAGCTAGAACTGAAATCGAGTTCTGCAACAGACTGCAGCTCTGCTGGTGAAACAGGGTTTGACAGATCTGCAGGTAACAGCCACAGCCTCTCCCTCTTCATATTTAAAGTCAAAATCTACTGAAGTTCAAGTTCCATAGAAGGATACCAGCAGATACTTGCCTTATGTGGAAAAAGGAATTGATCCTATAGGGTAACTGCATCTCTTTTGGTCAATCCTGACACTGGCACAGTGATTTCAACAGGAAGGGGTTTCTCTAGGGAACACCAAGATTTAAGTCTGGATTTCCTACCTGCTCACTTAAATCAAGCTCTCAGTTTTTAACAAAAAAAGATATTACTCCAGTATCGTGTTTCACACTAAATGACCTTTATAAAAGGACAACAAATTAGTAATGCAAGAGAATAACAAGCAACCTTTGCTTTTAGTGTTGAATGGCTGTAGGAATGCAATTGCCTGTATACAGACACTTATGTCCTGTCACCATTTAGGGGACCATCCAGAACACCTTGCCCCCAAAATCTGGGTTAGTGTGGACTCATTCAAGTCCAGCAAACTCTAATTTAAAAGCTCTCTCACTTATTTTTCCCTATAGAAACTCATTCCTTTTGGTAGATATAACAAACACCGGGAAGGAAAATAATAGTACAAAGAACATAAGTAGTCATTTAAATGTTTTATCCTTTAGAGAACATTCACTCCTTCCCTGTGTGACTCAAAACAAACCTAATTTACTGAGAAAGAGTTGGTTATAATTAAAGAGATAAATCATCATTTTAAAGAAACAAAGGTTTGGCTCTGCAGCAAGTTACCCAAACACAGCACATCCACATCCCTCCCACAGGCACTGCAGAAGCCAGTGCAGTTCACAGCTCGCTCTGTTACTGATGCATCAGGGAGGGTAATTTTCATTTTAAATATGGTCTAATCCCAGATTGTAAAAAATACATGTCAGGAAACTTCAATTACCCACTTCAATTTTGTTTTGCCATTGAATCATTATCAGCCAGCAAGATGTAACCTTCCTTTAAAGAATATATAAAGATATATAACCATCCTTTGAGTAAATTTAGCATGTCCCCTTCTGATTGTATTTTATGAAGACATAAAAGAACATGTGCAGATTAGTCCCTGAGCTTAAAGACATGAAAATAGGACAAATCACATTTGTAACACTACAATTCTTACTTGTGACTTGTAGATGTCAAGTTTCAATTAAATGCACAGAAGTAGCACTTCACAGTAAAAATTAAAATCAACTAAATTAGTGTATTTCTGATCTTCATCCTTCCATTTGGAGCACCCTCTGGTAACCAGCTGAGCAGCAAAACCAAGTCTGTACTCACTGAGCATGAACTCAGAGAAGTCTGTCTGAAACCCATGAGGGTAAAATATTCAAGGTGCATTTGCTTTAGACACAAAATGTAATCAGGTAAGTTTTGAGGGGAGGAAAAAAAGGTAGATACAACACAGATAAGGCGCAATAAGGTTCAGTTTGGGGTCTGGGTATACTGGTTTCCTGCTGATGAAATGAAATGGCAAAACCCCTGCCCTCGGCTGACACTGGTTCATGGTGCACACGCAGGACGAAACTGCTGACAATGTATGGACACAGCTTGGGAACTCTGATTGCTCAGGTCCTCAAGGACCTCCTTAAACATCTTATGAGGTGCCACCTCTGGTCAAAATCCAAATCAAGAAAGGGCAGGAATTTCTTTCCTTCCCATAACTATCCAGGCTGCCTGCAGTAACACATGCCATTGGGTCCAGAACACTCAACTTCACAGAAAGCCTTCCTTCTGAGAGAGACCCACATTCAACAAGAGATTTCCACAGAAACAAGACTTAATATCCAACTACAAAGTAAGTAGAAGCTACTTCTGCCCCTTTAAGTCCAAATGGGAAAGTACAAAGAACCAAGATGCAAAAAAATCCAGAACAATTTGGGCTGAGTGGGACAACAGCACACCAGAGAGACCAAGCCCCCAGGTCCATTAGACCAAGCTGCTCAAACACTCCTCCAGCCCAGGTCTGAGCATCACCAGGCATATTCCTTCTAAACAAACTGTTTCAAAATGAAAGCTGGAATCTGTAACCAAGTTCAGAAAAATACTCAAAGGCAAAGGAAACAAATTCCTCTGAGCAAAACCAGGGAACAACAAGGGTAAGAACAATGTTCAGAATACTTAAGTCTGCCTTGCTTTTATTGCAAGCCTTTATTTCAAGAGGTTATGCAGCTGGTGTAACACAAATCTACATGTGAAGACAAATCTAGAAGCAAATGCTCAGAGCTGCGATGAAAAAGCATCTGTAATTTAGATAAATAACAGCTCACTGTAGGAACAGCCTCAGCATTCAGGTCGTGTGTTTCAGAAAGAGCATGCATAGAGTTTGCCTCATTTAGATTCAAATGCCAAAAACCAGCCCAACTCCTGGATGAAAGATTACATCTTTATGCAGGAAAGCTTACTTGGCAAGCTGAGGTGAGCCTGTCAACTGAGAACAAGGATCCAAGGTATATATATGTTTACTAAAGCACCACATCTGTGTCATGAGCTTGGAGATGTGACACCTCTGCGGCAGGTCCATCTGACAGAACTGTTCCCAAAGCCTTCCCTGATGGTGAGGCCTCCGGAATAAAAAATGCCATCATGAACCAGCACTTGCAGCCAAACTCCTGTGTTCAGCCTGAACAACTTGAAGCTTGAACTGACCAATTCTTTTTCCAGCTGCCATTACCTTGGGTGCTGAAAAACAGATCCTCCAAGGCAGGCCAGGTAAGACACTGTTCTGGTGTCTTCCTCAGGGGTCCGAGCTCTGGGACGAGAATGCTGCTGGAAGGGAACAGGTCCCTGGCCGGCTGGTGTGCCTTGGTGATGGATTTTTTTTGGACCAAGCTGTTACATGTAGTTGCACAGTAAGTAAACAGGAGGTGAAGCTGAAAGCCCAGAGTATTAATGACCCAGCAGGTATTTTCACTGCTCATGCCATGGAAATCAACTTGTAAATGCAGCTTAAAGTGGTCACACATAAAAAGCATGGAGAGAAGAGTTACACATTAGGAAATGCAAACACTGTGATCACCTGTGAAGCTTTAGCTCAGCTTCTCTTGGCATATGTATGACCCCTAACTGCCTTCCCCATCCTTTCCTTCCCATAAACCCCCACCCTCACCCAGGGAACTAGATGGGACAGTACTCCCTGAACCCAGAACTCTTCATTACAGTAATCATCCTTAACCCTGTACTCAGTGTGGAGTTCTGAAGCAAGACAATCCTTTCAGGACTGCTCATTTTACAGCACCTTTTCTGCTAAGGATCCACAGTGCTCACCAGAGCTCTCCTACTGCCCCCCCCCACATCCTAAGTGGCAGTATCTTTAAAAGGCTGGAAAACTAAGGATAGTCAGAGTTCAAGGGACCAGAATGATCCTTCTAGTGTTGGTACCCAGAGCAGATGTCCAGAGACTAGTTTTACAAAGACTCCCAATTTTTATAGGATTCTGCTCTGTGTCTGGAAATACAACCCTGCTAGCCGGGGGTCTGAGCTGCAGAGATGAGCACTCAGGCCTGGAGCTGTGTACTCAGCACAAAATCCATAACTCTACACACACCTGGAAAGGTTCCCAGTAACTTACCAGCCAGGACCACAATCCACAGCCGGGCAGGGACACAGCTGGTTCTCCAGGATGGCACTGACCTGACTCACCAGACCACCACCTACAACTTCTTCCCAGATAAAGCCACCTTACCCAGTGCTTCTACGCATACCAGGTAATTTAAGATCTTATTGGGCCACCTGGAAATTCTGGATTTCTTCAGGTGTCCAAGGCTACTGCAGCCTCTGCTTAAAATTATCTCAGTCATTACCTGTGGGGATGAATTACTGATGTCAGCACAGTCACAGCAACACTCAAGAGATCAGACAGATTGTTAGGCAACTGAATATCCAATCATCATTCCTCCCACAAACAGCCTAATCTTTATTTATATTAGTTTATTGCCTCAATTGCACAGCACAGACAAACCTCTTTGGGAGGGAGACAAGCTCCTGGCGAGTCTTCAGACCAGAGCAGCATTCCCAGCAGCTTCACCAGACACAGCCATGTCCATAAGGAAGCTCAGGGCACCAAGGACTCACATCAGAACCAAAGAAGTCAATACACCCAGTTCCCATACCCTCCTTTAAAATGGCCAGCCCTAAAACCAGGGGTAGAGTTGTCCAACTTTCTTGGTTCTGAACATCATGTCAGTGAAAATCCCCTACCAACTGAGGCAATTCCTCTCCCCTTTAGAAGTTCCCTTGCAGAGCAGCATTTAAGCTAAGGGCAAAGCGTGCATGACACTAACACTAAGGGGAGATTCCAATTTTACATGTGCTTAAGCTACATTAACACTAAAACTAGAAACCCTGCAAGGCTCAACATAACCAAAAGTTTTATACAGATCAGGAGCAGCTGTCCTTCACCAGGATGCTTTCCCCTCCCTTTTATTGCTGCAGATCCCCCAGTTTGCTCATTGGGCTCTCTCAGGTGCCCTGAAGCACTGCAGTGCTGGGCTGGACATCCCCTGCCTGCAGAGCCTTGCAATCAGGTGTAGTCTCCGCACCAAGCAGGACCTTCATCTGGCTCTGGACATTAGTTATTTCTCCAACAACTTTAGAAGCAGGCTGGTTTTTAAACGACTGAAGAAAATGCCACGAAGTTAGCTTTTAAGCCAGTATGTGTAACACACCACAGGCCACCTGCCCCTCAGTGAGGCCCCACTGCCACACTTTGTCTGCCATAGCTTTAACTCTCATTTAACTTATCAAAAGGATGTCAGAAGGCTTATGCAAGTTCACCTCTAATGTACTTGTTATCCTCTTAGGAGCCACTGAATGAAATGTGAGTTAATGAATAACACAGTAGGAATTATTTCATTATCCCCACGGTGTTAGAGAGCCATCTAATTCTTGGACATGATGTCAGACTTGAGAACCAGCCAGTGGTACTTACTGAGGCCTCCACTGCTCACTCAACTGCTACAGCAGTGGTGTTCCCAGAGAAAGGCTGCACTGCCAGAACGTGCAGCAAAGCTGCTCCTCAGCAGCCTTAGGAGGAATTAAAGCAGCAGGAGGGAGGAACTGGAGCCTGTCATTCTGCTTCCAGAGAAGTTCTTAGCAGCATACATTTAATGTCCAGGCCGTGCACAGGTATGGAAATCAAGGCAGCAAGAGAATGTTAGCTCTTCACATTTTCCTCTTGCGTTACATCCACTTTCACAGCATCAGCCCCACTTCAAGTTACCACTTGTCTCTGGTACTAAGTCAGCCTGCCTGTTAAACTCCCTCAGAAACCCAGGACACTTGAAGAGAAGTCTGAAGCAAGCATAGATCCTTCATCAGCCACTGGCAATCCCATTTTCCAGCATTCAAGGCTGCCTCACTTCCACTTAGTTACACTAAGGCTTCTCACTATGGAACCTGATGCCTTATGGCAGATGATGTTCACTGCCCTGTGAAAAACACCCATCTCTGGCTCGTACAGGTAGCAAGGTGGGCAACTCCAAGGTAGACCAAGTCCTCCTTCAGGTCATCAAGACATTTGCCTACAATAGCACACCACCTTTAGATTGCCTGGAGAGTTTGTATGTTCAAGAGACTAATTCTGTCAAAGAGACCAGGCAGCATAAGAAGGTGTCTAGAGCTGGCACTTTACTGATCTCCTAACCATGAAGCCCATCCTCACTGCCATCAGGAGAGCTATGCTGGGCAGTGCTCTTGAGACAGTCTGGCTCTTAGGACACGTGTCCCTTCCTGTCCACAACACCCCCATACTTCCTTGACATTATGCAGTCAGGAGCAAGAAAGCAGTAGACATTTGAACAGCTCACCCCAATCCATCACAGCCTGCAAGTACTACTTACCAGGAGCTCCCCTCTAACTACCTGACTGATGAGGAATAAACTAGTACACAAGCAAGCTAAAAACCTAAGTGAGAGGAAAAACCAGAAAGCCTGGGAGATAGTTCTAGTTTTCCATCTGCATGAGAAGTCCATCTCCCTGACGTGTCATACCCAATGAAGAGCCCAACAGACTGATTTCTGTGCATGGACTGCAGAAACTGAGGTGTGTTCTCTTTCTAAGGAGATATTTCCCCACACCCTGCAGCTTGCACACCCTCCTGAACAGCAGCCACACAGACCAGGGTCTGTGTGACATGTCAAAAGCAAAGGATAATTGTGCCACACCCCTTATCATGCTGAGAGAAACACTATCTCCAAGCCCAGCACGTGCCATTCTGTCATTCTCACATGAGTGTGCACATGTAAGATGTATTCATAGTCCAGTCCTGGCATCACAATCACTGCCACCACTGCAATGCTGCAGTATATTTAGAACAGCTCTGTTAATACTATAGCTCACTTTAATGTCATTAAGGCATCCTAGCCTCCAAACCCACTGATGTCCCATAAGCATTCATCTTAAAGTCTTCAAAAAACAATACCCATTAAGATACAATAAGCCCTGGCAGTATCTGCAAAATGGATAGAAAATTCAGTAAGATAAACTGTGAGAAGTTGGCTTGGTGACAAGCTGCTGTTATACCAGAAGCTTCTGAACTGGCACGGAACAGCATCCCCCTGCACATGAAGAACATCCGTGTGCAGGACTGTCTGAGCCAGCCCTGAGGTGCCCACTCCCCCCTGAGCTGCTCTGCAGGGCTTCAGCTGGGAATCAGTGCAAAAAGTAAGCCCAGTAACACGAGTGAGGTAAGAAACAAGCTCTGGATGCCACTTAAGAGGGTGATGGGATTGAAGTGGTGTGGCTGTGAGCCCTCAATCTGAATGGTTCAGTGATACTGCTTAAGTTTAACCACGTGCTTACATTCCCCACTGAGTCAGAGCCATCCTTACACAACACATCCAAGTTCCTCAGAGCAGTTCCATGAGGAGGCTGGACCTACACTACTTCTACAGCTGTGTTGGTTAATCAGCCTTTCATGCCAAGAAAACTGCCAAAGCCATCCACAGCCAAGAGATTCATCTCTCCTAGAAGCATCCTTAGTGCCATGGCCATGCCAACTGTACACAAAAACTGCCCCCGGAGACCTTAAGGAAGAATCTCTTCACCAAAAGATTGTGTCTGACATTGTCCCCTTTAAAAGTCCCACATTCTATTACTTAGTGAGCAGTTCTTACTTATTTTGGACACCCACTTCAGAAGACAGACACATGCTTGATGCCTTAAGCATGGATTGATTCAACTGTGTGGTCTGGTGGGAGAACAGGAATATCCAACTGTCCTTAACTCTGCAGTTTCCAGCTTTAATACATCTAGACAGACTCACTAGAAGGAAGAATAAACAATGTCACCCAGACTGTCTGGGGAAGATCAGTGATTTTAAAAGGTAGCTGCACGCTGGGGTTCAAATGTGAGCAGCAAGAGCTCAGACGTTCCCTCTAATAACCAAACAATTTTTGTCCTCAACAGCCGTATGATTCTTCAACAATGATTCTTCCTCACACCCCAAGATCTTTACTAGCATCAAGTAGTTGTCTAAGTGAAAGTCAGTTATAAAGTCATTTTATCACCACCACTATTTTCTTAAAGCTTAAAAATTAAATCAGGTCCTCCGCTAGTGGAATTTTCATTACCAGGAAGCTGCAGTAATGCTTATTGCATTATGGTTATTGGGTTGTTCTCCCAATAAGATAACTCCATCAGTTCAATGCTCTGAGTTAATTATTATTGCTTAACTGAGGTAAATGCAGACAGAAACCTAAACAGCGTGGAATTAACAGTAGGAAACCACGCTTAGCTACATAAAGATAAACCAAATACTTCATGATCACCTGCAAGTGTCAGGGAAATTCTCACACAGCTCTCATGTGTACGAGAAATTAAAAGCCCTGACGATTAGAGGTTCACAAAGGGGCCCCAGGAAGATGATACAATGAGGTAAAGACGAAATCTTTTCCCTGTATCTAGACACTTGAGTTTAACAACAAAGAAAGGTTTATTATAACATAGAACAAAATAACTAGAAATTGGATTGCAGTTATTTCCAGAATATTCTTTCAGATTCTTTCAGTAATAAAGCATAAATAAGGATGAATGATTCCCTGGAGAGACCACCAAACCTCTGGAGATTCTCTGGAGCTTCTGATCAGAAAGTACCTCCAGTCATACCCTTCTCTCACTGGACTGGGGGAAAGGAACTGCAGTGTCCAGGAGGTGCTGAGGGCAGCACCCAGCCAGCCCTGGCACAGGCCTCCTTCCCTGGCAACTGGTGGTCCTTCAGTAAAGTTTCACCGAGTTACACTGACAAGGCTGATCTTGGAACTGTTCAAACAAGAGGCTCCTGTGAAGCTGCTGCTCGGAGATGCTCCTGCTGCCGCCGAAAGCCTGTGAACACGGCAGTGAAGTGGCTGCTCCACAACAATGCGCTCCACTCCAGGAGCAGCTCACAAATCAGTGAATAGACAATGGAAAGAGCCATTCAAGTGTCAGTCCTCGAGTCCAGCCAGGACAAAGTGCTTTTTGTTTCTGTCTTTGAGATCCTGATGAATCAAAAATAGATTAAGTGTGCTGGCAGACTGGCTTCTCCCCCCCGAGACGATACGTGATCCCATGGAAGGGACGCGCCGGCGCTCTGCAGGAACCCACCCGGGCACACACAGCCCTGCACATGCTCTGCCCACCCCGGGACACACCTGGAGCCAACTCTGCCTTCGAGCACTGCGGGAAACCGAGAGGGAACCGCTCTGCTCACAGAAATAACCTCCGAAAGAAGAACCAGAGGGCCGAGCTGTATCGGTAAAGAACATCAATAACAACATCTAGTCTTGTTAGAGCCAGAAGGAATCTGTCCGAGCACAGAAGGCTTTATTACCAACAAGGGGTGACTCGGAAATAGATACACTTGTGTTTTGCACAATATCCATTTAGCCTTGCTAAGTTATAAACATTATTTTTTTGCAGCTCAGTGACAAAACAGTGTTACTGAGTAACTCTCCAGTACGAGGTTTCAGCGCATTAGTCCTCCCTGCTGAATTAAATAGACAACCACCTCAACATCCACAGACCCAAGAGCCCACTACTCCATAACTCACAAGGACTAAGCACATTTTATCTTTGGAAAACACACGAGGGTTTATCAAGCAACACATCAAATCTTACCACAGATACTAAACAAAACCCAGCAAGTCAACTATTTCAGTTAACAATTAATAAAAGCTCTCAGAAAAAGGAATGCACCTGCTTCCACTTCCTACATAAATCTCAAGTACAACTCAAGCAACATCAGCACAGGGGCCATTTACCTACAGAAACACAAGAAAGCACTGCAGAAGCATTTGTTCAATGCTTTACTCACAACAACCCTGGGCTAGAAGGGTTAAAAATCCCCTCCAGATTATCAGTCTAGTCATGCTGAGCATGGCACTAAGACTGCACCTTAAACTTGGAGGATGCAAGGGCTGACAAAACAAACAAAGGGAAAGCTGCAGATTTCTACCTAAATTCTGTTTGCAAGGAACTCTGTCAACTTGTGACAAGGAGCTAAAGGAGGAGAAATGACAACATTTGAGTTGTGATGAACTCACCAGCTCAGTAAGAGCACCATTTCTGTGAAAGGTTTACACCAAGCTATCTCAAAATACTAAAAAAGGATATAATTCAAGCCTGCTGTTCAACACCAAACAAATCTGCTACTTCTCCATTTAAAAATTCAGTAAAGCTTTAAAGTAGGACAAGCATAACTGGACAAACTAGAAGACTTATTCCTTACTTCAGAATTGAAGTTTTCAGACTCTTCCATCCAACCTACTTCACCATGCACTTCATTTTTAAGATATTCCAGCATACGTCAGAGTATTCACCCAGCCTATTTTGTTGAGATGAGAAATTAGTAAGGACTTTTCCCCATTCCCCCCCAAAAGAAAGCCTGTAAAACTGACATCAGAGACAATGTAAAATACATCACTTCAAGATAAGGCTGAAGTTAGACACTCATCTCAAGTATTTCAACACATTTCCAGGATTTCCCAAAAACTCACCTGCAGACCAACTCCTAAATCCCAATTTAGCAGTTCCACTGTACATAAGCAAAATTGAAGAACTGAAAAAGGTGCAGCAAGACAGGCACAGCTGCTTGTTCACTACAGGTCACATTTACTTCTTTCTGCTAAAGGAAAACCGACCTACCAAGTGAGTTCTGAGTGACACACACATTGGTATTTAAATAACTGCAATCTAGAGATGTGGGGCAGAGGTGAACAAGCAAGAGTTAACTCTTCAAACAAATGCAGGTTTTAACTGGATAAATTTTTACCCTGTACTTGGAGTTTAAAGGTTACAAAAAGCTCAGTGTTGGAGGAACAGATCAGCACCAGGCAACAGGCTTTTTATAATATGGCAAAGATGCTCCGAATTCCTCGTAGAGGCTGAGCTGTCACTCACCCAGTTTGATCTGTGGATTCCCAGCTCCAGAGAAAGGTTCACACTTTCTCTTTCACATTCTTACATGCAATAAACTGCCAGTATGTTGTTTAACCTGAGCTAAAATGTAAAAAATAATCAAAGTAACCAAGTCATGACTTTTGAGGGGTCAGAGGTGGAGCAGCTTCTCAGGAGTCACCTGACAAGCGACAGATTCTTCACACAAGTTTCAAGCCATCAAATTGGTTTCAACATGTACAAACTTTGCTAAGTCAAGTCTTTCAACAACATTCACCATGAGGTGACCCAGGGGACAACACAACGGCACAACCAAGTGCTACTGAAACAAGGTGTGGGTTGTGCTTTCCTTCCAGACATGATGGATGCACTTGGTTCTACCACAACTGATCCTCCCTCAGCTGCACAAGCCCTCTCTGAACTGACCCAAGGGTATTCCTTCACCTTCTGCATATTAATTAGTTACAAACAGTTAAATAGATCTTAACAAAAACCCACTGAGGACTCGAGTTCTTCCTCCCAAGTTTTCCAGAGTCAAATGGGAGGCTTGAAGCCCTAGAAAACAGGTGCAGTAACACCAGTTTAGTTTACTGTTCATCAATTCACGGAAGCTTAAAAGTTGACCTTTTGCAAGCAGCAAAACCCTACCCAGCTACACCTGCCACTGCACCCCAAATGTGCTTCAGAGCAACATCACAGACCCTTCAAAATCAAACCAGCAATAAATTAACCACCCAGACTCACCAGCCTATCTGAACAGGCTGGAGTGTTCTCTGCAGCTGCAGAAGTGGGGATCATGTTCCAAACTCAGCCTGTCTCCAGGAATTCTTTAACTGCCTTGGCAAGACGCATTATAAAAATTGTGGGGTTGAAGGTTTTGAGGGTGTTTTGGCATTAAGACTTTCTTCAAACTGTAAGCTTAACTAGAGTCTCCCCAGCCCACCTCTTTACTTCTAATATGGCAAATCTAGCACAAAAAACTTCCATCCTTTCTTCTCCTTTTCATGATACAAGTCACTTCAGACCAGCTTCTTTGGCTTGTTTTAACTTACCACTCCCCGCTTTAGGCAAGTGATTATCACTTCAGCTCAGTAACAAATGTTACTAGACCTGTAGCATATTTGTAGAAAAATTTCTTAACTAGTACATGACTTGGTCTGCTGGGATTGACACATGGCAGAAAAGGTTTATGATGAGACTAAAAACTGAATTTTGTTGGAAAACCAGGAAAAAATAAATACAGTAGTTAAAAATACTTTGAAATTGAAAACAAAAAAAGATAAACTGAGCCACATTGGAATCTTGAGGCTCTTGAAATATGTTCAAGACCATGAGGCTTAGCCCTGCAGTGTCTCCACTCTAAATACCAAACCATTTGGGTCTAGGAGCAAGAAGCCTACTGGAAGCAGGAAAGGATCTGCATCCAGCAGGGGCTGGCAGGTAATCCCTCCCTCTGTGTGAGCAGTGGTCCAGCCTCGGGCAGTTGAACAGTTTAGAAAGCTGGACAATAACCTGAAATACTAATGGTTTAGAAAAAGAAGCTACAGGGCACAGCAGCGTGTAACTCACTCTTTAGGGAGCTGCCAACTGTTTCCTGCCCGACCTGAGCAAATCAAGTGTCTTATGCAAGAGGAAAAGTCTTCATACCTGAGTGCTGAATGGGAGCACGGCGGGCTGGGGCATGATGCAACAGCACTATTAACTTTAATGGGGCTGCGCTCTGGGCGTGACCCTCACAGGAGGGGAGCACCTTAACTGGGGCCTCACAGAAACAGCTCATAAAAAAATGGGCTTAAAACTGAAAGCAAGAAGTAGCTCTTATTGTCTTTGTTACACCAGTGTTACGCTTGTCAAATGAAGCAACGTCCCTTGTCTGCAGCTCCCCGGGTGGACTCCTCCAGGTGAACACCAGACCCACCCAGCTCCGGTGTCAGTGGTGGTGGTGATGGACCCAACCACCTTCCACGGTATCAACCAGGTTTCAAGATTGCTTCCTACTCCGGGCTGATTACAACAGCAGGTTTGGCACTGCTTTTTCCCCCCTCTCAGTGAATTACTACAGAACTCCCATGCTCAGCCCCTGACACTGTCCAGTTATCGCCAGCCTTTCAAGAGTCCCCAGGAAGAAAAGCCTGTGCCATGACAACATTGCAGAGGAGCTGGAATGCCCCAGCAGTGGAAAGGGAGACAACTCTGCAACCAGCCTGCCAGCCAACACCTGAGAAGGAGAAGGTAATTTGCCCGGAGTAATGAGCTAAGTATAGAGACACCACGACTCCAGCGCCCCAATTACCTGTGCAACCCTTCAGACGCAGGTGAAACACCCGGGGAAGCAGCCACTGAACACTCTGAGAAGGCAATGCTGATCTTGTGCTCAACGGACCAAAAGCAAAAGCAAAAGCAGCACCGAGAGCCAAAACCAGCATCCTGTAACTCCCTGCAGCCTTTTTACCATCCTCCATCACCGTATTCCTGCACTCCAGGGAATCCTACTCTGTTTTAGAAACCCCCTTGCCCAGTCCTCTCCCTAGGTCAGCAGTCAGCAGTCACCCTCATCAAGTGTCAGCACTCATTCTGTCATCACAAGCCAAAATTCCAGTCTGACATGTGGAAGACATTTTGGTTCCAGCTCCTAAAGCCTGCAGAACTCAAGGAGGGGAAAGCAGCATGACAGTAACCAGGCAAGTTGGTACCATTATGCAGCTATACAAGAAGTCACTACGTTTAGAAATACACTGTTAATGAATATTTATTATTGTTTTACTTTAATAATGGCTTATGAGTATTCCTTATACAGCTCTAACCCCGCTGATGTCCCATGTGGTCACAGGTGCTGAAAGAAGGACCTACAATTAGCTGTACCACCAGTCTTCCTGCAAGGAAGTTTCCCTAAAAATTCCCTCGTTCATGGTTAGAGCATTGTAGGCACCCTGAGCACACAGGTCTCCTTCCTCACTTACAGCCTAACTGACCACATGGTTTTGCCAGAACACAACCCAGCACAAAATATTCAACACTTGGCTGTGGCTCTCCAAAACTGAAAATTTCCATGTCGTTTCTCTCAGCAGCCCCACTTTACTCATCTGTTATGTACAGGGATGCTCTGCAGCAGGGAAGTACACTAACCAAACACCTCCAAATCATGTGATACTCATGCTTGAGTCCGAAGGGATTAAGAGATTCCAGCCCGAAGTAAAAGAAAACAAGCAAGCTATTGTATTCTGCATTAGAACACAACTATGCCTTGACCATAATCCATTAGCCAAACCCAAAAGGAAAGCTGAGCAGACCTCAAAATATTTACCTTGTTCCATCTTCCTCCTTTTTCCTCAGAGAGTTCAGATTTTCCCAAAGTGCAAAAAGGTGCATTCTTTTGGAAGTTACTCAAAGAAAGGTTCACTGAACATAGACAAAGATGATAATTTAATCATAATGGGTATCCAACCAGAATATAATGCCCTGTTCACAGCAAATTCCTGCTACCAGCAGTGAGAGAAAATTAAGAATCTGAATTCTCAAATGTACTCATGACTAGTATGTTCACCAATCAGCACACAGTTAAGCATTTCTGTTCTCTAATTGTAAAGATGAACACTTGTTTGATAAGGATTACTCATTAATTTGATGAGAAGCTTATCCACTCTTTAAAAAAAACAACATGCAGTGTTTAGATGGAAAGTGAAGGTCTGCAGGCAGAGGCAGTAAACTTGTGAGTTTACATTAAGTACACTTCACTTGCTTTCAGCTTCTATTTATTAAAGGAAAATAATCAAAATAACCTAGAAATGCAATCTGCTCAGACGCTTCAGTCAGGTTTCATGGATCAAAAGTGGATCAATGCCTACATTACACTATTTGTTCTCAAAAGTGGGGAGAGAAGAAATTAAGAAAATTCAAATACAACAATAAAATCAAAGCTATGAGGTCAAAACACCTAGAAAAGTTGTTTCTACTCTGGTCAGACCACAGCAAATTGGCTGCACAGTGCAGAGAGACATGTCCTCACATTACTTTCCAAGCAAAGCTGCTCTGTGACACAGCAGGTGAGTTTTCTTCTTGGTGCCTCTCATTGTGGCTCATGTGTTCTTTTGCAGGAGACAGACAAATATTTGAAAAGCCTGAACTCAGAGACCCACAGAACAGTAAAAGTCAGCTTTGGTAACTGTAGTTTCAGTTAGAGAAGACACCAAAGGCTTGAGGCAAGAAAATTGAGAGCAGTTCCCAGCTGCAACAAATCCAGCACTAGGTCTAAAAAGGTCTCAAAGCAAACTCCATTGAGGATGCAGCAAACAGCACCATTACAAACAGCACAACTTCCCAGCATCTCATTCATCTCTGGTTTAAGTGTCAATGATAGCAATTACACACTGGCAGATAGCAAGGGAATAACCAGAGCCTTCCCAGGTACACATTTAGGCCAATTACAGCTACAGGAGATGAAATCACGCAGCCCCAGTGCCTGGCTCACTCCCTGCCCTCATCTACGTTTTCCAGGAACAGGGAGAGTCAGGCTGTTGGGTCCCTCCTAACTACCAGAGCGGATATTCCAGGGAAATGCTTCCCACCAATTCCAAACCTAGGAATTCCAAGGAAACTTTCTTCCATGAGCAGCTTTGGGCTTAAACTTGCTTTGAAAAGACACAGTGACAGCGTAAGAGTGATAGGACAGAGTTTAATACTAGATGAGCGGGTAGACTGGATCATTCTGACATCTGTACAAAACTGAGGTTTCACTTCAAAAGTACTGAAAGTCACCTCACCCGTGTATAACACTTACTGTAAGATGCTGAAGGTATTAAGACTCCACAGCCACAAGCAGTTCCACCAGTATAGTAGTTCAAACAAATTGTTGGGCTCAGTCTTTTTGTTAATACTTCTTTAACTCAGCCTTCAGTTCCACTCAACTCTTCAAGGCTTTTAACTGTGACTTCCAGCAATTAAATAACCAAAATCAATATTCTAGTAGTCTACCCTTGACCTATACTGTGCTAAACTCCATAGGACAGAAAGACTCAGGGGCAGACCTGGTTTTCCATCTGTTTTCTGAAATCCTGCCACCAGCTGTATGGAAAACTCCAAAAATAAAAATCCAACTTGCCCAGAACAGTGAAGGAGAACTCCCAAAGGAACTGAGGAGTCACACTGACAGGGCCTGGGGCTCTTATGAGCCCTACATAAAGGGCTGCTCTCAGGGTGAGCTGGGGAGAGGCCCTGCAGCGAGTCCTGCCTTTGTTGGGCTCTCCAAGGGCACTCAGGAGCCAACCAGGTTCATCTTGTCTTCACAGACTCGGTGTCCACCTACACAGACAGGAGTTCTGTCCTCTCTCCCCTCGGGTGGCTGGGAGCAGTTTCCCCCAGGCACTTCCACAAGTGGAGAAAGCAGCGCTGGAGAAAACAAGTCTCATTTGGTCACGAGCCTGCCCTTTCCTGGTTGACAGAGGAGTCAAAACCTTCTTTTAAAGGCACAGGGAAAGAGAAACTATTTTTATTTCTTCCTGAAGCTCCGTCCTCCCAGGTAACACCACAGAATTAATGCTTTGATTATAGCCCTAGTTTCCAGTCCCAAAGTTGGAGAAGCAAATGAGGCCCACAAAAGGGCAACAGAAAACTGTTCTAACAGTGTTTCTATAAATAATGTCTATACCAGTGCACAAATCTCTGGTATTGGAAAGAAAAACTACAAAGACTTAATTATGGCAATGCAGCAGTCTTCCTCCACAAATTCAATTTGAAGTGCATTACTTCCCCCCCCTACTGCCTATATGTTCTAGAAACTAAACCTCCAAGTACCAGAACAATCCAAAATACTTAAGAGACTGTTAGACCTGTGTACACGAAAGACTCCATACAGACAGGCACCCTAGAGATCTATTTCATCTACTTTGCTTTCAGAAATCTCAGTTAAAGAAAGGTTTAAGCCATTTTCACTGGTTTTCCGCGATGAAAATCTTTCTTAAAACTGAGTAAGAAGGACCATAAAAGAGAGCTTTCGGTAGAAGTTTCAGCCATGGGGAAAATGAGACAAGCACATACAGGTAGTAAGTTACTTTGACAGTGTTGTTTCCTTGAAAAGTACAAAGAAGCTGAGATTATAACCAAAAAAAGGTCTTTTTCAATGCCTTTCACAGTAAAGGCTAAACCTGAGATGTTAGACCTGGTACATCTGCTAGAGACAGTCCCAGTAAAGAACAACTTCAGTACTGAAATTAAACCAAGACAATGTCACTCTGCAGATGATCCAAGAGTGACTGCACTAAAATCAAATGGAGGGAGCACAGAACATACACAACAGGAGGGAAGAAGACAGTTGAATACCAAAGGAACAAAACACAGTCTTTCCTACATGGATTTTCACTGCCTTCTAGGCCACATTCAGAAGCTCCAAGCCTCCTTTGCTGTCCAGCCTCGTAAGTTCAAACATTTGAACAGTTTCCCCTACAAAGAACACACCCCAGCCAGGGTGGTGGTCTGTTCTGGCTGCCCTTCCAAAAGTCCAGCTCTTCCCAAGTAGCCAGGAACTAAGTTTCAGATTTCATTCCAGATTCAAGCCAATTCCATAGGTGACAGGATAATTTTCCAAGCTAAGCTCAGTCTAGCACTAGTTCTAATACTTCACCAGATACACAAGAGCTAAAAACCTGAAGCTGACCACTACAGTGCTGTTTGCAGGCTGCAGAATAATCTGATGGACAACCAATGCCACAGATGTCAGTCAAAGCATCAGCTCGATCAGCATCTCAGGTGAAAGCTGTGCAGAGCAAACCCAATTTCATTTCCATCGTGGTTAGTCAGTCCCTCACCACGAATGCTGAAAGCAACAGCACGATGTGCTGAGCAAGGCAAAGAACAACTTGCTTTGCTTGTCACATGAAATGCTTCTCCAAGCCTTGGTTTCTTTGATGTTCTGTCCTCTTTCAACACCAGCCTGCAAAGTTACATTTTGAAGTACTTACAATACTATTTTTTGGTTAAATTTCTCTAAGAAGGGAGTTTAATACTACTTAAGATCCATCAGCATGTGTTACTGAGGACACATTTCATTACTGGCATGACTGGTGACATACAGCAGCCTGCCCCCAAGCCACTGCTGCTTTCCAGCTTTTCACTCCATTCCTAGTCAAGAGGAAAAATAACAGATTCATTTGTCTAAAATCAAGTCCCACTGGAGCTGGTTCAAAGTACTCACTTTCCAGAAGTGGCAATACTTCAATACAGCAGCTTATACAATTCAGTTACAATAGCACTGAACAAGGGCCATCCAGCTCCAAGACTTCTGAAATCCAACTCTCCCAAGGAAGGCCAAGACCCCCCTGTTCTTTCAGACTGGAGTTCTTTTGCCTCCTTCTCAGAGTTCCACCACGTACATGACATCACAGTGTCATCAGCTGCCTCACTCATGCAGCCACACGCAAAAATTCCAACAAATTTCCAGTTGGATCTTACCATGGTTACCTTGTTACAATGACTTTCAGCATTAACACCATAAGAGGTTAAGAAGGACCCATAAGATCTGTTGTTCCACCCATAAGGAGGAACCAAACCTCTGAAATATCCAATGGCCCCCAGGAACCTCTCAAGAGCACACACTCCCAGTCACCAGCTTAACCTGCAGCCACATTCAGGTGTCAAACCAACTGCTGCTTTCCAAACTTCACATTAAGATTCCACATTTCAGAACATGAACCAAAGCTAGGAATCAGCAATTGTATTTTAAGTGAAACCTTCACCAACAGTACTTTTCACGTCAGTGACTCCAGAAATACCTTCCCCATTTAACTGACTGCTCCAGAAAGCCCCATGTGCCCTCCCCCAGCTCACTTTGTATGGCTCTGCAGGTCCAAATCTCACTTCCAGATGCATATTGGTACCTGCTGAAGGTGAACAGAGCACCTCTGGCTCAGAGCAACACAACCTGACACCTGGTAACAGACTAAAGGTGAGATACCACAGGTTGCAACAAGATCATGCCACATTTCTCTGCTACTACTCCCTGTAGCTCTGAGCAGCAGGGACAGACTGGAGGCTTCCTTACAGGATGAAACATTACCCCCAGAATCACTACAGCCAGCTGGGGTTCACCTCCCTCACACCACCACCAGAAACCACTAATCAGCTGAGGGGAAGAACAGGTCAGAGCCATTCAGGCTCCAGTTCACCATCAGAATTCTATGGTATCCAGTCCATTTTGTTAGTGCTTCTCAGCTGCTCCCCCCACAGCAAGAGAACACAGTTTTGGCTGTTGTGCTGACAAACATACACTGAATAAAAAGGCGGCTGTGGTTTGTGACCTCTGCCCATCCCACAAGAGGCTGACACGTATGCAAGTAAATGCACCAGACTGGACACAGTAATCCTGCACTGTCCGGGGCTAACACATCCAAAGGAGAAGCTGTAAAGCACCAGGAGCTGAGGGCTGAGTAAAAAGTCAGCATTTCAAATTCCTGAATTACCACCAGCTCCACTTTGAGGTTTCATGCAAGCCACTCAGCCTGAAATTTTGAAGCACTACAGAGAAATGGTTGTCTTTTAACAATCCAGTTAATTCACAAGAATTACAGCATGAATTGAATACCAGGCACATTCCTGAAGTTTTCCTGACAGCACTGGGAAGTTACAACACCAATATCTAGAAAAGGAGTGGAATTACAAGTCATGAAGCTCATTTCTCAGAGTTTAATGCCCCTATGGGATCTAACAGGCAGCTCTTTACCACCAGCTACTCAGCCTAGAGACAAATACAGAACAGTTGCACATTCTGGCTTCCACAATTCAGTATCTAAAAGGTTATTTTGAAAGAAACATGAATTATTACTTTGACTCAGCCAATGAAAGCTACTATGAAGCAAGTGCATGTTTAAGTATCTGGACATTTCATTCTACTTCACAGCATTTGATAAGCACTAATGCACTGTTTGAAGTCACGTGCTCTGAAAGGCACCACTGATACACCAAGTAGATGAGTCCCATCTCATTATATCCAGTTACACTTCCCAGTAGGAAGCCACCAAGGCAGGAACAGCCACGACAGCCCTTTGATCTCTGCAGGTGAAGAGACCTGGACCCCCGTGCTGAGTGCAAACCCAGCTCCTTCGAGTCACTCCATTTCTCCAATTCCTCTTCCTTGCTACATCAGACTTGCCCATAACTTCAGCAGCCTAACGATACCCTTCTCCTTAAGTTACTCCTTTTTTCCAGGTTAACTGCCAGCAAAACACTGCACAGCCTCGTTCCTCCTACTCCTGAAAGCTGACAACGTACTTCTCTTCACCATCCTGGGCTGCACGTAGGTGGATTGAGATCTGAGATAAAATATTGTATCCTCTATTTCAGAAGCTTGGGCATGCTCCATTTCTATCTCCTCCAGCTGCAGATGCCTGCCTTTATGTAAAAAAATAAATAAAATAACATGAAAGCTTATCAAGCTGACGTACTCCACCACCCTGGTATCATTAGTGGGTTGCATGGCAGGTTACTTCAGCAGGTTAACATTGATATTTCAATAATTGCTAGTACAGTTAATGTAATTAACAGCATCCTAGATAAGCACCTATGGCACTGCCAGCAGGAGAACTCAGCCTGGCCCCCAATATATCACTCCTATAAAGTGAAGTAGGACAAGAGCCCCTTTTAGTGCAATCACTCAAAAAACAACACGGTTTGGCCAACAACACTGCGTGCCCCTTTGCCCCTCCCCAAGCTCCAGGCAGGCACGGAAACACTTGTCACTGAAGCATTTTAGACCCTCATGCCCCGCCTTCACTTATCTGCACAAAGTTTCAACACTTACAGATCAGTATTTCCTGTGCTAGGAAAGAAACCACCACTCCTGTCTCCCAGACCACTGAGATCAGTAACAGCTGAAGCAAAGCAGGTATCAGATGTCAGTCTCCTCCCCTCGAGTTTACAAGCACTCCTTCATAAAAACTCCTTCACCTCCACCAAAAGAGTTCGTTTTCAAATACCACATGCTTTAGTAAAAGACAAAAGGCACTTTAGCTCTTTATCTAGAGCTCAGAGCATGACAGGTATTGCAAGAAACCTGTCAAGAGCACTTCCATCACGCTACCATCCCTTCCCAGTGGACTCACCAAGGCATCCAAACATGCCTTTCTATTCACCAGAAAGCCAAGCTGCACCTCCACACACCTGACGTGATTCACTAGAGCAGCTCTTTTCTTCTAAAAGAAAGCCTTACTGACATGGCTACATTCCACAACAGAACAAACAGGTGAACACACAGGAAAGCGCCTGTAACACTTGAAGTCTGCAAGAGACCCAAGCTGGCACCCAACCTTCCCCCAGCGAGGGAAGTGTGCACAGAAAGGAAAGAAATCAATTTCCTGTACACAAGATGTGAAGAAACACCAGGTCTCATCTGCTGGTAAAAAA
>VWZG01006183.1:316288-332906 GCA_013396735.1 Grallaria varia | reverse complement strand
GCGGGACCCAGCGCGCCCCGCACACACCGCGCCCGGCACCGCACACCGCGCTCCGCCACTTTCGTGCCGTCCCCAGCGGGTCCGCTCCGCGCTCAGGTGAGACGCTGCGGCCCCGGTCGCGGGAAGAAGGGAGGGAGGGAGGCAGCGGGGCGGGCGCAGCGGGCGCTGCGCGCTGCCCGGCGCTCACCCGCTGCTCGCCCGCTGTCTGGCGCTGCTCGCCTCAGCCGGCGGGACGCGGTGACCCGGCGGGGCCGGGCGCGGTGGGAAGCGGCGCCGGAGCTGCCGGGAGGAAGGAGCCGCGGGGCTCCCCGTCCCAGCGCGCATCCCGACAGGAGCCCCCGCTCCGGCTGGCCCCGGTGTCCCGTGCCCTGGCCCGGTAAGGCCAGCCCCGCTGGCAGCCCCCGGGTGCCCGGCGCTCCCGCGGCATCGCTGCCGAGCCGCCGCGCACCGTTAGCCGCGTCCTTGGTGCTCCGGCGGAACGCGGTGCGAACAGCGCGCTGGGCAGTTTGTCGCTGCGCCTGGCGTGGCTTTCACGCGTTCGTGCTGGGGGCTTCTTTACAGAATTCATCCTGGCTGCCCCCCCTCTTTGCGAAAACTAGACGGGCAAAACTGAAATCTGTTTGTATTTCGCTTTCTGGGTATAGGTTTGGCACATTTGCCATAGAAATGAAACTTTCTTCTCTTACAGAATCTCCAGGCGCTTTCTGAAAGCACTTTGTTTGAAAAGCAATTTCCTGAATTAACGTAGCATGCACAAAGATAACCTGAGTTGACGTACGAGCAGAATAACGTGTATCTCGTGAGCAAAAATGGAATATTCCTGCCATTAGGTTCCTTTTTAATCTTAAATTATTAATGGTTCTCTGCATAACAAGAATGAAATTTGTAATTGGTACAGAGTGCAAATGCGTGTAGAGAACTGGATATAAGAGGAGCTGGTTATGAAGAAAGATGTACCTCCCAAAAAGACTAGCAGAAGAATGAAGTCAGGGAGCCCCTTCTCTTCTTTACAGTTGTTGAGAATCTCTGAGGAGAAGCACTGGGCTGTACCCAGCCCAGCTTTTTCACAGCTTTCTGAAAAGAGGAATGAGAAAAAGGCAAAACTTTTCCCTACTTGGGGATTGTAGGAAATTAGAGCTTTAGTAGGTGCACTTTTTAGCAATTGTTAGTTAACTGAGTCGTTGTGGGTGCTCCTAAGGTAGAGTTAGTGGCAATCACAGCATCTCATCTTCTTTTAGAACCTGATTGTCAACTTTTCAACAATTGTCATTTGTACTTAGTTAAATGGAAGTATTTAAATCACATGTCATCAATTTCTTTTTGTCTGTGTAATCAATGCATGAAAAAAGTCCTTTTTCTCTAAGGGAGACCCTAGAAAAAGCACAGTTGCCTAAACTGAAGTAGGAAGGCGGAAACACTTGCATTTACTATGGATTCTAGAACATTAATGGTTTGCAAATACCTTGAGAGGAAATGTTGGTTTGGGTATCAATGGGAAGTAAAATTTCTACTGTCTGTTCAACCATGTAATGCACAGCAAGTGAGGTGTGTCATAGTAAAGATTGTAACAGTGAACTAAAGTTCTGCTCTTTCTTCTACTTGAATGTCTTCCAGTATTTGAACTTTTTAAGGCAAAAGTTTGAAGTGAAACCATATGAAACAAGGAAGAGACATCAGGCTTAAAAGCAGTTTTCTTCTACAGAATCCCTCTAAGTTTGTTGAAGATATTTGAGGGAGATGTACTGTGAGTGTGTGGTGTTACAGAAACTGAAACCAAATACATACAGATGATGGGTTAGCAAAAGGAAACCAGAGTAGTCTAAAATTCTGCAGTGTTTTTAGTTTGCTAATAGTCTTTGAAAAAACGGGGATGAGACAGACTGGATTAGCTTAGGCTTCTGAACAGCCTAAAGGCGAAGCTGAGGTGAATTTGAAGAGAAAACTGGGCTGAGTTTTCTGTAGTGTCACTGTGTTAAGGGAGTGTCTTGTCCATAGCAGAAGAGGCTCCTAGACCAGATCACGCATGATTGTTGGCCCCAACAAATCATTCAGGCAGCCCAGTATTGCACCTGGCCTCGCCTGCATTCCTTCTGGGCCTCGTTTGCACTGCAAAGGTTTCACCTGCCAACCTGCAGCAACAACCAGCTGCTCCTCACCTTCCTGCCTGTTTAGAGGAACTCCCCTCCTTTGGAGAATTAGACCCTGGAAGGGTGTCCCTCCCTGAATTGCGCCATGTTCCAGCCCGCTTTAGTTTCCCTGGGCTCCCTCTGACCTTGTGGACGGTGGCATGGTGTGTGCTTGCTGCTGTGGATGGGTATGGGCTCAGGTGATGCCTGCCCGGGCGTGGGGCAGGTGGAAGGGAGCAGGAATTGCACTGCCATGCCAGGAACTGCTGCTCTCTCGTGCAGGCGAGCAGGGGGAGAGTAACGCAAATCCAGCTCTTCTCTCAGCTCTGAGCTCCTCCAGGCTCGGGTAAGGAAGGTGCCTGAAAAGCTGAACAGCTCCATTCTTCTGAGTGCAGGTTGTCATCACAGAGATGGAGGATGTGCTTCCTCCGCCGTGGGATGAAAGGTGTTTATAATTTGGAGTTGTAATCAGGCAGCACAGTGCCTAATTCAGAACTGAGCCTTTCTTTTGTGGTCCCAACTATCTTCAAAACCAGAAACTGAAAGACTGAAGGGCAGGGGGGATGAAGGCCAGAAACATTTTTTCTGTGAAGTGGAACTTTTAGGCTTATGATTTAGTAATGGTGAAAATCAGGTTTAGCTACATTTCTGTCTGCTTACATACTTCTAACAGCTGGTCTGACTTTACAGCATAACAGTTTTTAAGAAGTCTCAGTAAGCAGGAGAGTCTCAATGTGTCCTTTAGTAGGACAATAATGTAAATAATTAATGCTTACTGGAAAAGAACCATGAATGAACTGGTGCATGTCTGTTTGAGAGTGAGAAGGATCTTGATGTATCCTTGGAGGCCATGTCTTTGGACTTCAATGAGCGCCAAGCAGAGAAAGGCTGTTAGAAGTGTATGAGATCTCAGCAAAATAAAAGAGGAGAAAGCTTTGGGTTTATCACCAGATAAACCAGATTTGATTTTTTTTTTTTTTTGAAAAGGGATGTTATGAAAGAAGCTGTAAGTAACTTCTAATCTGCCATCAATACAATTCTCAACAGTTATAGCTGCATAAAACACAGCAGTTCAGGAAGACTGATACAGTCTTTGCCATTGAAATGCTTATCCATAAGTGTCAAAGGGAAAGACTTCGGGAGGGATGTAAAGATCATGACTCTAGCTCTTGTGTCAATTCCTCTAGCTTGCCTATTCCACACAGGTGGAATGAACTGTTATTTCATTTTCTGTGTTTGCCCTCCCTGGTGTCTTCTGCTGGGTATCTACAGAAGGTGGGAGTTTTTGTGAGAAACTAACTTGAGTCCTAAGTTCAACTCTGAAGAGTTGCTGATAAGAAGGGAGAAATGCCTAAAAAAACCTGTGGGCCATTAATCTGTTCAGCTGAAGAATCTGCATTTCACTGCTGCTATTCAAGGTAGCATGAACCTCTGAAACCTACTTGTGTCATGAGCATTGCTTTTAGGGCAGCATCTGAGATGAAATCAATGCTGCTCCCACCTTCGGTTCTTGGAAAACCTCAGCCTTGCTCCTGGATGGGAACCAAGTCACAATAATTCAGACATTTACCAAACCCAACAAAGTGCTTTGATAATTAATTTCATTTGGGATCAAAGGGGAAGCAACGCAGAAGTCCCAGTTCATGTGTCATCGGGCTGCCATCTCGTATTTTAGAGTCCTGTTGCCTTCTTGAAGGTGGGCGAAAAAAAACCCCTCATAGTATGTTACCTTAACAGAGAGGAGCTGGTTGAGTGTGCTACAGCAGTGCTCACTTCTGGCACCTATGGTGTTTCTTTAAATCTAAATCCAGAGGAAGATTATTCAAGAGCAAGCTTCATTTGACAGAGCAGTGTCCATCTCCAGTTATGCTCCAGAGCTCATCTAGCTATCCGTGATTTCTTCAATGCATTGGAGCAAACAGTGTTTTAATGAATATACTCAATTTACTTGTTTGAAATTTTGAAAGGCTGTTTTGTTGACCAGGCAGGCCTGTTTTACAATGTAAACTGGATCATAAAAAATGTCTTTGCTATTGCTTGTGTTCTAAGTTTAGGTTGAAAATAATGAGATTTATTCTCTCCTTTTTTTTTTTTTTTGCCCCCTTCTCCTTTCCTCTTCAGGAGTGCCACAGGAAAGGAGAAACATGAAGTATCTTTAAAGGAATTCTGCTTTTGATCAAACTGAGAAAAATGGATGTGAACATTATTTTCTTCTATGAAGTAAGTATTGGCAAAGAGAAAGTGAAACAAGTCAGGTTTACTTTTCCTAGTGTTGCCTGTCACCAATGCTGTTGTGTCCAGAATCTTTTGGTCAGGTATTTTAAAGTTATAGCATCTGTGTCTTGGTGAACTTTGTACTGGAAGTCTTAATGGAAAAGTCCAAGAATTAATCCTTTCATTTGCAGGATTAGTCAGCTTTGTTCTGATATTCCAGTAGATAGAAACAAATGTAAAAAGGATTAGTGTTGTTGCAGGGTTAGCAATGGGTGGCTTCTGCACAGAGTAGCTTTTGACCCGATGTCAAGCTTTTTTTTCAAAGCATCAAAGAAACGGAAGCTGCTAAGTCTAATTTTCAAGAGTGAATACTTACACAGACTAACTGCAGATGCAGGAAATGAGGGAGATCCTGGGATGAAGAAGGAGCCTGTGCCACAGATATGCAGGTACTGTTTCATGCATGCAAGGCAGCTTTCTGAGTTCCTGCTCTGTGTAGCCTCGAGAAAAGTGGGGCTGCTGCCAGCCTGAATTGCAGCTGCATATTTATATTGCGTTTGTCGAGTACTGCAGCCAGATCTTCACAGTTCCTCCAGTAAGCATGTAAGTTAGTAAAATCAAATATGTGTCCTTAATTTAGGACCACAGGAAAATTCAGGTTGTAGGGAACCTCAGGAGATCATATAGTCAAGCCCTCTGCTCAGAATTTGGAGTAGTCAGTGAAATTAGGTCGTTTTCACCTATTGGCCTTCTCAGTCTCTTATATGTTCAGAAGCAGATGGATTTATGTCTTGCCGTATGTATTGAATGTAAGTTATAATAATGCATATGGAAACATAACATGCTACGAAAATTTGCCAGAAGGGAAAATGTTTTAATTAAGACAGGACTGTACAGGAATGGTCTGTTTCTCTGAAACAGAAAGGAAATGCTAAGTCTCTCATGTATTCACTTGGTGCAATTGCAAATGAAACCTCGGCAGGTCAGCTAACACAGTGACACGCTGCCAGTATTTTCAACACGGGTTCCTTGCAAGAATTACCCCTTCCCAGGCATCTCTAGGGAATCTATTTATTGACTTCCTCAAGTAAGCAAAACTGCTTTCTCATAATAAAGGGAAGGGAAGTGAACACGTTGCTTATCCTGTCTGATACATGCTACTGAAACGGTTCCTCTGAAGTATAAATATGTGTTCATGGGAAAACATAGTGACAATGTGAATAAAAATAAGCATCTTGTCAGGAAGCTTAGGGAGCAATGTCTCCCCTGGGTTCTAAAAGTAAACACGAACCAAGCATCCCTCTCCCCCCATCATTATGTACTACCAAGCAGAATGTTTTGTGAGCCATAGGAATAACTGCTTCAAGTGTTTTGACCGGGGAGAGTCATACAAGGAAGGGGTTAATCCTGTCAGGAGGAAGGTATTTTAGCATTCATAGCATCTTAGGAGAGTCATTGAAGTGAAGAGACACTTGGTTTACTTTGGATTTATGCTTATCTCAATGTGATTTGAATTGATCCCTCAAAATTGGTAATTTAATAGCTTTAATAGTTACATTAGTAATTTAATGAGCCCCTTTCAGCTCATCATCAAAGACAAACATATACTTTGTGAATAAAAATAGAAGTCATTTTATAGGTAATGCAGTTCCTGAAAGCCAGTCTATAATATTACATATGTGCAAGTTGTGATTGTTGTGGTTTAACCCCAGCCAGGAGCTAAGTACTGTTTAGCTGCTTGTTTATGCACCCCCAGTGGGATGGGGAGAAGAATCAGAAAAAAGGTAAAACCCATGGGTTGAGATAAGAACCATTTAATAATTGAAATATAATACTCATTGTAATGAGAAGGAAGACAACAAAAAGAGAAATAAAACCCCAGAAAGACAGGGTGATGCACAATACAGTTACTGACCAAGGCCCAGCCCATCCCTGCGCAGCAATTGGCAGCTCCTGGCCAAATCCCTGCAGGTTACATACAGGGCATGATGCTTTATGGTATGTTATATCCCTTTGGGCAGTTTGGGTCACCTGGCCTGGCCATGCTCTCCCTCCTTGTGCTCCTGCTCACTGGCCGAGCATGGGATGCTGAAAAGCCCTCGGTCTGGGACAAGCACTGCTGAGCAGCACCTACAGCATCAGTTTGTCACCAGCATTCTCAGTAAATCCAGAACACAGCACTGTACCAGCAACCAGGAAGAAAATTAGCTCTATCCCAGCTGAAAACAGGACAGTGATGCTGTGAATTATTTAATATGCACAAAGACTGATCTCGGCATCAAAAAGTAGTTATTAAGGAACACGGCACACCTGAGAACCCCAGTATCTCTCTTTACCTCTGTTCCCAGTGTCGTCTCACTTCCCAGCCTGATTTTCTGTCTCTAAATGAATTTCCAAATAACATGCATAGGTCATGTAGTTAAATTACAGAATAATGCTCTTTGAAACTTGCTGTTTCCGCAGCAGTTCCTGTTGATTCTGTGGTTTGGTCTCACTTCTTAGAAAGCACATCTGCAGGTCTGAACAAAAGTTAACTTATGTGTGCTTGAGTTTAAAAATGCTACACCTATGGGAGGCTTGTCTTTATAGAGGTGTTATTTGCTCCTTAATATCCCGGTCACAGCTTATTTGCTTATGAGCTTTTGTGTCACTTGAGGCATTAGGAGACTAGTAGTAAATTTAGCTCTCTAGTTAAAGAAGCTACTGCTTTGTCAGAGATTACTTTCTTCACGGTCAGTGGAATAAAACAGCTACATGTGTGATAGCCTCTACAGTGTAAGCTGGCAATTTAATTTAGCTGACAATTCAGATTTGTAAAATCAAAGTTCTGGACTGGGCAAACCCAGAAGAGGGTTGTGTGTGACACTAACCTTCAGCAAAATCAAATGCTACAGAGGAAATTTTAAATTTTAAAACTGCTTAAGCTACTTCTTCACAAGTTGATAACTGCTTGTGATCAGAAATTTGGGGGTCTGCCTTGTGTACATGGTTGGGGCGTGAGGGGAAGGGCAGTGTTGCTGTTTGTTGCTTTTAATCTTTGTAATTAAATTTATGTTCTCTAGTACTGTTTATCAGATTATTGAAATGCATGTTTCTAATTTCATGGGATATCCTGTGCTTTACGTAAAGGAGAATGATTTTCACAACACCACTGCAGAATCAGGAACAATTTGTTATTGTTAGGTGGGAAAAGAAAAGAAAGAAATGATGCACTTCTGAAATGTCCTTTAATTCAGGGAGCTTAAGCATCAAGGTGCCCAAGCTTTGATACAAAAGCAGTGCTGTTACTCCATTCCCTTGCAAACTGGAGTTACCTGTCTCTCACATTTTGGGAAGCAAGGGCCTAGAACTCTCAAGATGAGGATTTGCAGCAGTAAAAACATAGTCTGGTAACAGTAGCTGAGCTTTAACTACTTGCTTGTTTTCACCACGTTGGTGGTGAAATGTGCTTTTACGTGGGCTCCTACATGTGCTCAGCACGGGCAGGTGTTCCAATAATTGTCCTGAGCAACAGGTACTGTTGACACTGGACACAGGTGCACCTCTTGTGGCCCTGTGGCTGTTCATGTCTCAGTTCTTGATTTATGGCTGTTGCTTAACACTTGAACTCCTTAAATTTGGCTCTTCTATTTCAGACACATGTTTTTGACTGTCATATGTGCTTATGACAGTAATAGAGATTGTTGGTCACTAAATACAGGAGAGGGTTTCAAAAACCAGTTCCCAGTCTTCTAAGGAAAATACTTGCCTTTTCTTGAGGCAGTGCAACTTTCTCCACTGAATTTCTCCAGGGGTGAATTTTGTTCTTTTAATTCTCCTTTCCTTGTGTGTTTGCAACAGTGCTTCTCATTGGCAACACTGTAATTAAGGAACTTTCAACACTTCCCTTACAGTAACGGTGCAATAGTATTTTAGCTGCAGATCTGTATTTCTGCTAATGTAAAAAAATTGGAATGGTGGAGAAATGTTTACCTTCTGAAACAGATACACTTTGATGAAATTTTATTGGCAATTGCTTTTGTAAATAATTCATACTTTTTCCCTGCAAAAATATTTTGGTGATGAGATGTGGGAGGAATTCAAGTCTCTTGAGGATGCTATAATGCTACAAAATGCACTCTGCTCTAGCAATTTTCCAGTGTGTATAGGAGTAAATAAGATTAATGCCTTTGTAGTTCTTCTCTTCTACCCTTGCCCATGAAAAGGACTCTTGCCTGACGGGGGAAAGACTGTAAAATGGTTCTTTAAAAATAAAGCTCTACGTGCCTTGCTACTGTGTTGAAAGAGAAATAAACTCTGTTAGAATTCATGATGCTTTGGCAAATATGACTTCCAAGCAACAAGTGCATGAGAAATTTCAAGGTACTGGAATGTTTTTGATTTTGTTAAAGTTCCCTGAGTGCCTGGTTTTCAAAACCACTGCTGGTGGTTCTAGTTAGTTTTTAATTTTACAAAGGTAAATTCTACTCCTGACATATTTAAATACTGAAGTTATCAATGTATGTGTAATTGGAAAGTCATGCCTTTTTCTCCATACTTTACAAATTACACAGTATACACATACTCCTTTCAGCCCTCTGATTTTTGCCTAATCTGTAGTTCAGGCCTGTAACAGTGATACTTTGGCAGCTCCTGGAGTAGCATGTTCTACACCCTCTGTAAAACAGCAAATTTGTGCAAGAAGTATGTGATTTCATGGCTTTTGAATGGTAGCATTGAAAAGAACGGAATCCTTCTTGGTCACTATTCCTAATGAACATAATTTGGGAAAGTCTCATCAATCAGTCTCTGGTGAAACATGAAAATTGTCTTCATTCCCTGCTTCTTAGACTGGGAGTCACTTGTGTGCCTTCCCCTCTAATTTCTGCAATGACTGTTATTCTCCAGCGACACCATTTTGCTAGAATTTACAGAAAGTGTTTCAGGGGCAGAAAGATATCCATCAGAACCAACCCTGGTTTTATTTGTTCTGCATATGATTTAAGGCCTTAAGTCACTGAAGAAACCAAAAACGTGTTAACTAGATTTGCTTAGACACATTGAAGTAAAGCACTAAAATATATGAGCCACGTTTGGACAGTGGAAACCTTGTGTTGATACAATCCAGTCTAACCCACTGAATTTGTGAAAGTGCAGTCTTTGCAAGGGAATCTTTGCTGGCGTAACAAAATCATGTAATTAACCTGGTGTATTTGGTTGTAAGAGGCATAAGGTCTTACTTTCCTGGAAAAGCTTTCTCTTTCAAAAAATAAAGAGTTCCAAGGTATTGAATGTGCAGAATGTAATGGGAGTTTCAGACTTTGAATTTTGGTCTTGAATGAGTGAAACCGCAGAGTTGTTACTGTGTAGATTCACACTGTTCAAAATAAATGAAGAACTGTACTGTAATCTTGAGGAGGATTGTAATCCAAATCAGTACATTCGTGGAGCAACCTAGTGAAAAAAGTATTTAAGTTACAGGTGCTTCATTCATTTAGTGTGTGTTTCAGCTACTTTGTTGTATATCTTTATTTTTCAGAGACTGGCATGTTGCAACTAGTTCTGTGGATTTATTCTTCTTGAATTACCCCCTGAATTGAAGCCCAAAGGAGTCACTGAATGCTTTTCCCCAGCAGTTTTCAGTAGGATTTATATCAGGCTCTTAAACCATAATTGGGGTCTTTTACTTTCATGTCTCGCTCACTGTGAGACAGAGGTGCAGAAGAATAAGTTCTAGTTAATAAGGCTCTTTCTCTAAGATTAATGATGATGAGATCAAACTGCCCTTGATTTTTCCATTCCTGCTCTGTTGGTTTGACACCGTATAAAGATCAGGATATGGCTCTGTTGGCTGCTGTTCTTGTATATAAGCAGTGATTCGGAGACCAGTAACACTTGGCTTTGGCAACTGTCAAAAAGGCGAGAAAATCCACTTGGCTTCTCTTCCCCTCACCACCCCTACCCTGTAACTTCCAGTTCCTGTAACCACAGATCTGTGTGCTGGACTTGTCCTCGTGATCTCTTTATTGCACCAGTACAAGCAACTCAGAGCAGGGGTAGTATATTGTTGCACAGATCTCTATTTGTGCATTGCTGCTGCTGAATTTATGCAATATTTAACCAATTTTACAGCATCTAAAATTTGGTCTACATTTTGTATCCTTCTGCGTATAAAGGTACTAGGCTTTGAATAGGGGATTTATGCAAGCCTCAAAAAGCAGGGAGAGCATTTTTAATGCTTTGAGAATAAGGGCTGATCTGTTTATATACAGTTTTTGAAGCTCAATAACTCGGATCAAGAGTGAGAAGCAGAGACTGCATTTGCCATTGAAAACCTCCTGTAGCTGTAGTATAAAGAGGTTCCAAGTCTCTGAAACTCAGTACTCAGAGACAAGTGAATTTTGACTGATCTACATAGAGGAGAGCTGAAGACTGACAGCTAGCCAGAAGGTCAGACGGACAGAAAACCTTCCCCAGCTGACTGTTTGCTATGATTCTCATTTCATTCCACAAAGAAGTTCTTTCCATTCCATTAACATTTGATTAGGTGGCAGAAACACTTCAAGAACCTCTGAACAGTTATGCAGATGCCAACACTATTGCTTCCAGATCCATTCCCATGCCAAACAGCAAAATGGCACACAGTCGAGAAGAAATCCTACTACTCAATTTCTCCTATTTAGCCCCTGTTTGGAACTGTTTTTATAAGATGATCAAATCTTTCTTAAACATGTAGTTCTGAGGATCTAGAAGCATGGAATACAGCAAATACAAGCTGTTGCAAAATTGTTACCATTAGAAAAGATTACACACGTAATACAAAACTGCCATAGAACAAATTCTTAATGCAGCCTTGTCCTCTGTGGGTTGTGAATGCAGTGAGCCATAACTCTGCCACATCTTCCCTTGGGATACTCTTATATAACTGCTCAGCTGTTTCTCTTGCTGTTCTTCTTATTAAGCCAAAATTTTGTTTTCCTTAATTGTGTCCTGGTATACCTGACTTTGCAAACTGGGACTGCTCAAGTGAGTCCACTCGCTTTTAAAACCAGACCATGCAGCCTGTAGAAAGACAAGTGCAACAGCAGAGGCAGTGTCAGAGTTCTGTAAGGCTTTACAAGAGACTCTGACAGCACAAGTGAACATACCTGGCTCAGCTGAGCGCCCTTCCAGCATCACAGGTCCACCCCATCCCATGGGTACCTGGCAAGGGGTTAGAGGGGAAACTAGGTCTCACAGTTGCTCAACGAAGGGACAAGAGGCAGCAGGCACAAGTAGCAGCAAGGCAGATGTAAAGAAAAACATTTTCTCAGTGGTTGTAAAAGAGCCCATTTTTTACAGTGAGGGACTAAGGAATGGAACAGGTGGGTTGGAGGTTGTGGACTGACCATCCTTGACCTTAATCAGGATTTGAGGTTCGCTGTGCATTGAGACAGAGATTGGACTAGATGACCTCCAGAGGATCTTTCCCACCTAAATTGTGATTCTGTTGTGGGGTAAGGTAGAGAGAACTGGGGTCTTGTAATTAACAGGTTAAATATGGAAGTGGAGAAATGCAGAAGGCCACATCCTACACATGATTAGACTGAAAACTAAAGCATTGTTGAAATACAGCCCTCTGAAAAATTCTAGCTATCTAATTTTTATTCCAAGTTATAAGTATTGGCATTTTCCTTCTCTAGGTAGTCCCTTTCCTGTTTACTCAGCTGTTTAAAATGTATGCCTATATTAAGTCTTTTATATCCCCTTTCTAGTGAAAAAGAATGTGGGAATATAATTCATAAGGCAAACAACTGGTGCTGTGTATCATTCACAGAATGCTCTAATAAAATCTGGTGCACTGCGGGTTTCTTAAGCAGTGATGGTCTTGCACTGTGTTTAGCATTCAATGAATGGCTGAGAAAAACCCCTAACAAATAAAGGCGTAGCGGTATATGTTAGTGTCCAATGCACACCATGAAGGTGTCATTGTATGTGTTATGTCTGCATCTCTGAGAATTAAGAGGATGCAACTGGCCTAATCAATTTGCATATCTGGCTGAGAGTGTGTTGACATCACTAAGTAGAAACACCTTACGTCCAACACTCAGTTCTGTCCATATTACTCCCAAGAGAAAAAAGGACTGGGTACAATGGCTTAGAAAAGAAAGCTAATTGCGAATGCCTAAGTATTTGGCATGGATACATTGCAGCCCTGAATGCAAACCTATTAGTACAAAAAAATGCACTGACAGGAAACAGGTTGAATTTTATTTCAATGTGCATAGAATATGCATTTACATAGTTTTTTTTCAAGGCATTTATTCTCTTTATGAATTTTTTATGGTTAAAATCTAATGAAATATATCCTAATCCATTACCGAAGTAGTTAGAAATTATTTTGATCTACTCACATCATTCAAGGCTCTAAGCCTAATTGTGGGGAAAAAGTAGACTTCAATGACAGGAGCTGGGTAATTCTGATATTTTAATTCACGTGCTGCCAGTTGGCTGAGACTGTGTGTATCACATACAATGGGTGGATGGTGAAGTCCATAACTGAAGTACCACATCTCCTGATTTTGGTTGTACGTCATTCGCTCATGTTCATTTTGTATTGTTGAAAGCAGATTTCCTGGACTGTAGAGAGCACCTTTTGTCCCTGTGAGTTTGCCATATGCAGTGTGGAGCCCATGAGGGACAATGTAACTTACTTCATTTTACTTAATTCCTTGTGCATTTAAATTATTTCCACTGACAGTCTTTCAATCTAAACATGCTCCTAAAGTCTTCTAATATGAAAGGCCCTTGCATTCAAGGATAAGGGAGAGAGAGGAACTTTAGTTTGTACTGTTGAGTTTTGGTTTTGGACTGTCCGAGGCAGCCTCTGCAAGGTCAGACCTTTCAGTGCACACTCAGGCTCAGTCCTGTTGCTGTCCCTGCTGACTGTTGTTAGTGTAACTGTCTTAGGAAACTGCATTTGTGCTTGGGTGTTACTACCTAAAACAGAGGGGAAATAATCTCAGTTATCCTGAATTAAAAGCTTGAGTGGGTCCTCAGAGGGAGCAAGGAGACGTGTCACTAGATTTATTTTTATTTTTAAGCAGACCTTGCCTAGAGCTCTAATACGGGGAAGAACACCTTGCTTGACGTGGCCTATGAGCGTGGAGTGTAAACTTCCTCAGAAGGCTGCTGAACAGAAACATAAAAACTAAACCCCAGGGTTACTGTGCTTGGACTGTCATTCTGCAGACTTAGATTATGGCGGGGTGGCAACAAGCATGGGCTGGTCCATTTTTGTCCCCTTCCTGAAGAGTTTTGCCAAATAAGCTGAATTAAGTGCACGTAGTCCCTTCTTCCTGCGCCTCCTGTAATCCTTGACTGGTGTTTTTTCCACCTGTCTGCTCCTGAGCCTTCTCCTGGTGTCTCAGGAGTGCAGAGGATGGAAGGGCCTGAGGGCACTGAGCTTTCCAAGGTTCTGAGCTGGGAGGAAGCTCCCTGAGGAGTTCTGCTAACACTGCATGTCAAAATGACCTCTGAAGTTAAATTAACTCTCCAGATCCAGGAGCAGAAAGGTTATTTGTAAATTCAGTTATGGTTTATGCACAACTGATGCTCTCTCCTGATGTTTTTTAATCATGTGAGAAATATAGTCTCAAAAACAAAAGGTTAATTTAGCCCCAGAGTAACAAAGAATATGTTGGAGCATATGGGAACGTACACATTACATTTACTTCCAAATGTGTTTTGTAATTTAGCAAAACTAAAATAATTCCAAATAAGGAGAATTCTCCATGGGTGTGAAGGCATTTTTTTAATTATCATTTTATTCTTTTTTTTATCCAGTTATTCTCTCAGCTGTGTGATAGTGTTAGAAGCACGTAACAACAGAGCTGCAGTGATGGAACGCTCTTGGCAGCCCGTAAACATGTTTTGGAAAGCTGTATCGACTTGGCAAATGTGGACTCTAGTTAAATGGTCCAATGCCATGTCCTCTAGGATTGCTTGCAAAGACAGAACTTATTCCATTCTCTCTTTCCCCCTAGCTGTTATCCTCCTCTGGAAACAAACAAATTCAAATGAAAAATCCAAGCTGGCTACCTGGGATGCTTAAAACATCTAGTTGAGTAAAACTCTACCACTCATGTATTTTTAATGCTTGTGCAAAGTCAGTGGGAATGCTTGTGGTTTATTACTCTGCTTTCTTGTACCAAAGTCTAGAAACTGTCAGTTGCTCTACACCCTGTTAGAGATTCATTCTAACCACTTCTCAAGGTGTCACTCAAGTTTATGGCCAAAACTAAATTGTTTGTTTGAAAACTTTGGAGAAAATATGAATACAGTTCAATAGGACTGTGTGTCAGAGAGCAGAGAGCTTGTAGCTGTCCTGGGGTTTTAGTTTATATTTTGCCAGAAAAGCTGACACCTCAATTATATAAGAAGTTTTACATTTGTGGTGGGAAAGCACTGAATGGTAAAGGTTGCTGTAGATGGCCATTAGCATGTAGCTGTTTCCAGAGCTGCAGAAGCCTTCAGGCTCTGGGTACCCTTTGATAAAAAAGAAAAAGAGAGAAACTTGAGACCTTTTCTTTATCCCCATCAAAAGCAAAGCCTTCTTTCTCTTTTATCACATTTCAACCACCTGACTAATCTTTGTCATTGTTGTATTCTGCTAAATTTACTGTTGTGCACTAAAAATAACCTTTTTTTTCCCCCTGCCCTCTTCCTTTATTCCTGTAGAAAAGCTCTGCAAAGAACTTGCAAGCAGATCTAAAAGTCTGGAGGTTTTGTTGGTTTCATTTTTTATTGCAGTCCAATATTTCTGGAGTCCGTACCATGGCAAGTCTGGTTGCTTTGTATCAGTTTTCTCTCACATGATGCTCGCTTAGCTGTTCTGACTTTAACACAGTTTTGCAGCAGTGATAGCCCAGGTATTTTTCATAGAGGCATGGGTTCTAGCTGTGTGATTCGTCTTCAGAAAGTGGTCATTTAGACTGTAGAACAAAGACACTAATAGGGAATTTAAAATTGCCATACTGAAACAGGTCAGTAGCGGGAATACTTTTTGTATCACCCTGCTTCGTTCAGCCTTCTGAACTCAGTGGGGTGAACCTGAGCCTTTTTGTTTTTCTAAAAGTTGTGTGTTGGAGAAACAAGTGAATACGTGGGGTTGTTGTTCTTGCACAGAATGAAAATCTTTAGCCCTTATTTGTGGAGAAAAAAGTTCCCATACAGCTTGAAACTTAAAAATGGAATGTAATTATACTATACATTTTAAATCTGTTGACATTCCTTTCCTTTTTGTTGCCTGCATTATCAACTTGATACTTCTTTGATTGCAAGTAGGTGTCTGAGTGGGAGCTGTCTTAGTTTCTGGTGCATTTGCCCTGTCCATCCAAACTGTGCTAAACTAGGAGGGTACCACGTTGCCACAATGCACGTTGTTCTTCTGCCCCAGTAGCCTCCTGTCGTACGAAGTTGCAAACTATAATTTGTCCTGACACAGATGTACTCGACTGAAAATTGTTGCAGTCTGACCTGGTTAATGTAAGTTTTGCTTCTGGGGTATTTGAAAAATAAGGCAGTAATTGACTATAACCAAATGCAGTTCGATGCTGTTGACCTGTTATTGCTGCTGTTAACTATTATTGTAAGTGGTGTTTTTAGAACTTTATAATGTTTTCCAGCACATTACTGTATTAATGTTTTCACTCGTTTGAAAACACCAAGTCAAGATTGTCAGCTTAAGAGAAGGGGGGCTGTGGTTTAATTGTTTTGCATGAAGGATTCGAGCATTAGTGAAAATAGAGAGAGAAACGATTTCAAAATGTAGCAGCGGGACCTACACTAAGAAATCGCACACCCAGCTTAGGGCATTATCCAGGGAGGCCTTCAGGACCTTGGCGTTGTGTATGTATACACGGTATTTACAGTGTCTGTGTACAGAGAATGGGTGTGGGGGGTAGTAGTGGCTTGGTTTGCGCTGGTTTCGTGCCCAGCTTTTCCCGTGCGAGGCCGTGGTAGAAAGTGCCCCGCGAGCCGGTGCCGGGGCAGGCTCGGGATGCGCCCCGGAGCTGGGGCAGGCTCGGGATGCGCCCCGGAGCTGGGGCGGTGGGGCAGGCTCGGGATGCGCCCCGGAGCTGGGGCAGGGTCGGGATGCGCCCTGGAGCTGGGGCAGGGTCGGGATGCGCCCCGGGGCTGGGGCAGGGTCGGGATGCGCCCTGGAGCTGGGGCAGGGTCGGGATGCGCCCCGGGGCTGGGGCAGGGTCGGGATGCGCCCTGGAGCTGGGGCGGTGGGGCAGGATCGGGATGCGCCCCGG
>VWZG01006183.1:265462-315850 GCA_013396735.1 Grallaria varia | reverse complement strand
GTGCCGTGCCGTGCCGTTCCGCCGGGCAGCCCCCGCACGCACCGCGGCTGCCGGGCATCCCGCCCTCCCGGGTAGGTCCCGCGTCGCCCGGGCGCGATCGTGCTCCGAGCCGCCGGTGTGCGGTGTGCGGTGTGCGGGGGCCGGGCCCTGCGCCGCCCGTGTGCCCGCAGGTGCGCTCCCACCTCCTCGGCAGAGACGGGAGGAGCGGGAGGAGGAGGCGGCATCCTCCCTCCCCCGAGGACACTGAGGGCTGAGTCCTTGATGAAGCGGATCTGTCTGGCTTCCTCTTCCAGAGAAGCCGCGAGGTGCAAGGCAAAAATAGAGGGGTACGATGTGTACGGGAAGCAGAAATCCCCTGACTCTTGGTCCTTCTGCGTGTCATTGACTAAAACACCGGAGGATTTTTTTTTCTCCCTCTTTTTCCCCCTTTTCTTTCCCGCGGTGTGTCTGAGGAGTCTGTTGTGAGTTGCTGTGGCAGCAGCAGGAGGCTGCTGGGGGGTCTTGCAGCTCAGATTATCAGGTGTCTGTGTCGGGACCTATTTGGGGCCGTAGAAAGGGGCTGTAAAGCCAAACAGTAGTAGAGTTTTAATTTGTTTCGTCAGCCTTTAGTGGGTATCGTGGCATCCGGCGTCTGAAGCGAAGAGACGTCGGTCACTAGACAAATTGAGGCAGGCTCGTCAGAGAGCTCCGAGTTGCCTTCTGTTGGTCAAGGCACTACTCAGGCTTCTGAAGGCAGCAATATACTCGTTTAAAAATTTATAATAATAAAAGAAAGCCCTTGAGGCTCTGCATATGGTCACAGCAAGAGCAAGGAAGTGATGCCAGAATAGTCTCAATGACTTTGTTCATCCTCAGTTTGTGTACTATTTCAGGACACACAGCTGACTTGAAGCCAAATGTTCAGCTTGAACTGTAATAGAAGCTGAGGTGGAAATTAGCTTGTTCAGTATGGTTAAGGGGAGTTCTTTAGCTACCAGTCTTTCTAGGCAAAAATAGTGCATGTGGGGAAAACGCACCATAGTTAGGACTACATTGAAAAGTTGTCATATGACTGCTCAGTGTCAGCAGCAATTGAATGGTGCGTATCTCAGTACAAGCTGTATTTCAGGATTGGTAGTCACACTACATGGAAACAGAATGGCTTAATTTCAATATTTTTCTGAGGTACTCTCCCATTAGGTTATGCTTTTCTTTTCTCTGTGTGTTGGATTTGTACAACAGATTCTATGTCTCAGATATAAAATGTATCTATACCCTATTAACAGAAGGAAAAAAAAAGTGAGTTCAATATTTGTACTAGGGTTCTTTATCTAAGTGATATAATACTTAAGGAACATAAGATCTGGGGCAGGCTCAGATACACAGCAGTATTTTTATCTAAGAAGAAATAAACATCAATTTTAGCTCGGGGGAGCTTTCTATAACTCCTGCCCTTTTAAAACTCCAAGCTTCACAAATACTGTAGAGCATTAGGCTGAGTGGAAGAGCTGATCACTTGACCAGTAAATCCTGATGTTTGATTCTTTGCTAATACATTTTATTTGCTGGGAAAATGCTTAAGTCCTACATCCAGATGTTGCCCAGTGCTGAAGGAGACAAAAGGACAGAGAAGCCTTGAAGGAGAAGGAGCGAAGGAGTAACAGGTGTCTGGCATGCTCCTCCCTTGCTCCCATCTATCCTGCCAGAAGAGTACACAAACGTTGTAGGGCAAAGTATGTGCTTGGGAGGGAGGGAAAGGAAAGACTGAGCTGTCCTTTCTGCACACAGCAGACTTGTGGAGCAGCTCAGAGCAAGACTAGTCAGACTGGTGCAAATGTGCCCTTGGGTCACTGATTGGGTTTTCATAAAAGAGCTCAAAAGCTTGTGCTTGCAGGAGTGAATGGTGCATGAGATAGAATTGGTGCAGCCTGCAGCACCTGTGGTCTTACCTGTGCCCCTTGGTAACCAGGGATAGGTTCGTGAAATAAAAGTATGGATTCCCTTTGGTTCCCATCCAACACCATTCTACTTTTCTGTTTTCCTCTCCTTTCTGTCTGAGACACAAGATAGCAATTTCTCTCTTCTTCTTAAAGTATTTTTTTCTTTGCAAATGAGTCTCTGTGTGGCACTAGACATTGCAAGTAAACCCCACATCTATGTGCCTCCTGCACTATTCAGTTAGTGTTGTTGGATTTGCATTTGAGACATAAATACAGGACTTAAGCCATGAGCTGAAAGTAGCATTTCTCTGAAGTCTGACATCCCGAAGTGTTTGCTATTCTAGTCAGTGTTTAGGTCTTTGGGGGGTTTTACCTGCTGTCTTTGTGAGGTCTCACTCTCCTTGGGTAGTTTCCTTGTGGTAATAACATCTGGGAATGAAAAAAATCACATAAAATGTCTTTCTAACATCGCTGATTAACAAAGAGGAGAATGCATGAGAAATGTCACATAAAGTTCAAGAAACAAGAGCCTGATTCTGTCTTTTGTAAAGAAGGCAAGTACAGAAAGTGAATTCAACAGCTGTCTGTGCTAGAAGGTCACCAGTGTCTCTGAAATATTTTTCTTTATTTGTAGCTCTAGCAAAACTTGATAAATATTCTCCTCAGAGAAATGCACAAAAGTTGGGAGAATGCCTTATTTGGTGGTTATTGTTGTTTTTCCCTCTGCACTGTTGGGAACACTGCTCAGAATAATGTTGATACTAAACAGCATACAGTGTCAACACCTGTCTTTATAAACAGGTAAAATCACCAATAACCTATTGTACAGTATTATCAGTAGCTTAATACTGTACAAGTGTCTTAATTACGCAAGAGTAAAATCAGGGGTTTCATGGAGTTTATTACCATGAAACCTCGTAGTGTTGAATCAGGCTTTTCCAGTGTCCCTTCTTCCTTTAAGCTCAAGTTTTATACATTTTCCTAGATACTCTTGGGCATTGCAGTCACTACGGATTCAACTGCAGCTTTGCCCCAGTTATGTTGATCCAAATACCAAAGCCAGGAGCCGGAGCATCTGGTGCTCTATCTACATTAGCGAGTCATGTGATGCAGTCACAGGACCCGGGGATGAAAAAATTGGTGCTGAGCACCCCGTGTCCACACTGCCCACGGTTCAGGGACAAAGGGTGTTACTTCAGATGGCCTTTAATCTGGTCCCATGGACTGAACACTCGTTAGTGGTGGGTGGCACGCTTCTCACTTCCGATTCACCTGAAAGGAATTCAGCTTGTGCACTCTGGCTGCACCTGATGGGAACCAAAGCATGGAGCATTTACTTAAAAAACATGTTCCTGTGCTGAATTCAAATGCTATTAGCAGTGGACCCTTATTCTGCTCCTGCAGGATAATCTTTTGTTGCAGCACAAGGACTAACCTAAGGACTCTCTGCACAATGGCATATTATGGGTGGCTGCTTCGTAGAGTGCCAGCTGTTTGGTGATGGTTATCACCATCAGTAGGTATTGCCTGTTCTTCAGGTGCTTGGTTCTCTGTCAGCCACACTTAATTTCAGTTTGTGATGAGCTGAGAGATTATGACCCACAGCAATGCCAGATGTTGGTCATGCTTAGTCCCTTGTGTCTGCTGTGATTCTCCCTGGTCCGTGGAAAGAGCAGTCAGTTAGAGCTGGCTGTATCCTCACAAAATGTGTCCACAGAGCCCAAGGGTGAGCCTTAAATCAGTCGTGCAGCAGCTACGGGATATTGCCCTCTTTGCAGGAGTGGGTCCCGTATGGTCACCCTTTTGCACCCCTCTCTGCTCAGTGAGAGGAGAATCAAAAGGAGGCACAAGGGACTGTCTTGTGTAGTGGCCTGTTCATGGGGCAGACACTGCAAAATTGGTGAAGGGAGGAGTGGCAGTGCTCCAGGCTCTCCTGCCACAGAGAAAACATCCCAGATTCTCACACGTGAGGTTCTGAAATGGTTAAATGTCCTTCCCCTGCTATATGGATTAATTTCTAGGGAGTTGATCTCATCTAAAGGATATCCCAAGGTATGTCACAGGTCAAAATAATATGTAAGCTGCTCAGTGTAATCGGCTGTTAATTTCTACCCTTCAGGTCTTCTAGAACTTGTTAGAAAATTGACATAGTTCAAGTCTAATGCTGAACTCTGTATTTGGATCTCTGTTTGGTCTGATAGACCGTGTATGTGTGTAACACAAAAACAGGTCCTTGTGGGCTTCGTGGTTTTTGAGGAGGCTCAAGAGAATCTGTTATTGTACCGAGAATTGAGTGTTTTCGTGCTCAGCTATTGAACTTCAGGGCAGTCTGTTTTTTACAGCGTAATGTGGGAAGAATTTTGCTATTGTTTGATTTTTGTTCATCGAAGGAAGCGCTTATTCTTACTGATCAAAAGTTGTTCTGTCATGACAGAGGTAGGTGAGGCTTGATGAAGGGTCCTAATAACTCACCATTAGAGACAAACAAATCTGGAGTCGCGCGTGCTGAAAAAGAGCAGGATGTCAGGTTTCTGATACTACAAACAAGGAATTATTATTCCCTGTCTCTACAGTTTCCACAAGGTTTCTACCTCTACACTGAGAAGTTTTCACGGTAAACCTGGAGATGCCTGTTCTGTCTTCAACTTTACGTCTTCACAGAGGCTGCTCCTTTAATTTCTGGGTGAGGCCATGGTCAATTTTTTTCTCCCTTTAAGGCTTGAGGGGTAGAGTGGGGACTACAGCAGCTGAATGAAAGCTTCTGAGAACTTCATTCTTCCAGCACAAGATGCAAAGTCAGAGATAGCATCCAGGAATAAATCTGGTGCTTGCTGAGCAAAAGGTGACATGAAAGAAGGTGGTTCGGGCAAGCCAAGTAGTTTTTGTCTTGATAACAACCTCAGTATCCACCTTCTCCAGCTGTATAAAATTTTAGCAGCGTTCTGTGGGAGTTATTTCTTTGCTGATACTGGCCCTAAGCTATTCCAGAACAGATGACAAAGGGTAGAACCAGGTCCTGCCCTTGTGGAAGACAAAAGCATTTCTGTTGACCTGCATTCTCCTTTTGTGAGCAGCAACAGCCAGGGTTATCTCATTTTCCACCTCATGCAGTGGAACATTTCCATGAGCTATCCCTCTCTTTCTGCCCACGATAGATCCAAGGGTCTTGCATTAGAGCTCAGGTCAACTTTGGAATATAAGGGCTTTTCTCCTAATCATAGGCTCTATCTATTTTCTTCGGTTGTTGACGGACCAGGTAGGGCAAATAGGTGATAAATTTCGGAGTTAATATTGAATTTCTTCCTCCTGAGTTTGTCTCTTCCTGTTCAGTCTTTCCATGTTAACTAGCAGAACTTTAAATAATGGCAGTACGGTCATGCTACTCAACCTGGATGAGAATCCAGCCTGAGGTGCATCGTACCCACCTTTGTCCCTGATGAGCTTGTGATCTGATCCCACCTTGAATCTTATTACGCTTTGTCACCTGCTGGCTCTTTTATGCTGACCAGGAATAGTTTTGAAAACAGTCTTCCTGTCTGCCATCCTGCAATTTAATAAAATATTAATGTATACCTTGTAAAAAATGTTTTATGATGATCTTTCAGCAGCTGGTGTAGCTTATCTGTGACTTGATGCCACGTTGTGATTTATTTCACAAATACACTTGGTGGGGCCCTAAATTGATTAAATTGATCCAAACCACAAACCAGTCTTTTGGCCCTTAATCTTGCCCTGAATCAGAGCTGTCTGTGAATCCTGTGCTCTTGCACAAGTGAACACTAAGTCCCACTGCTTTGTCCCCTGGCATATATGTGTTAATCCATCAAGATTCTGAAGCAACCCGTGGCAGGTTAGATGTCGAGAACGAGCATTTCTCCCGCCCGTTCTGGCTCCTGTGCTCTTTGGCCCTTGCCAATGTGCTGCTTGCCTTGGGGTTCTGCAGTGGGAGGCAGTGATCTCAGAGCCTGAAGAACTTGGCATTTTGCATCTCCTTTTCCAGTTTCCATGGTTGCAAGCAGTAATCTTGCAACTTGGGGATGGAGGTAAGAGTGTGGCATGGTCTCATAATTTTTTTTGGTGTTCTTTTTGACATGTTATTGGCTAATGGCTCTCTGAAGGAGTCACTCCAAAAGCTGTACTAAAAAATACATGTCCAGAATAGATTGAAATGTCAGTGCTCTTTCATATAGTTTCAAGAGATTGTGTTTTTTGGGGATAAATATTGATGATCTTACTACCTTACTGGTGACCTGAGTTCTTCAAATAATTCCCACCATTTGCATTTAGTCATGTTAGATTTTAGTGTCTCTTTCCATTAGATTTCTGTAATAAATGTGAGACATCGTAATTTTGGTTGGCAACCCGTTTGTTTGAAGGAGTTCCTGGTTTGCCTGTTTAGTCAGATTACTTGAGACAGGTTTTTGTTTTTTGTTTTTTTTAATTCCCCCCCCCCCCATGAAATAACTTAAAGTCTACTGAGCAGGAAAGGTTCTTAGATACTGTCATTTTTGATTGTCATCTGAAGAGTTTGCTCTTAGCACAAACAACTCGGTAATGGCTTGCATGTTTTCATGCTCTCTGTTACATGGGGTGTGTTTAAGTACACAGCTAAGGAGTAAATGCCTGCTGGATCACCCCATAATCACTGATTAACATGGACACTCTTAGTGATTTGTTTGTGGTGTTTTGCCGAAGAGAAAAGGGATGATAATTAGCTACTGCTCTTTGGAAAAAAATAATCTTGATTGTGTTTTCTGTATGTTAAGTGATGATTTAAAATATCTGGACATTTCAAAATGGGCCATTAGAGGTGCACAGGAGTAGATTCCTGATCCTGCACGGGCAACTCACTGTGGGATTTGGGTCTTCCTCATCTTTCTTTCTAGCAGAGAAAAATACAATTACAGCTTTAAATATATTAAACTGCATTCTTAAAGCAAGAGAAGTTTGTGGTTAGGATCTGGTTATCTGTTGTGTACTAATACACCTACTTTAATACACAGAGAGATTTTGTGTGTCTGTTGTATTTAATCTGTGTACCGGGGGACTAGATAATAAAGTGATGTACTTCATCTACAGATCTTTTGGAAAATTTCTCTAGAAAGGCAGTGTTTCATTATTGAGGCTGACTAGTCTGCATGCTATGGCAACCACAACTGTTTTTTAGTGATAATAATAACAACTCATTTAGCAACGAGGAAAAACTAAACAAAAAACCAGGCACTGTACAGCAATGTTGAAGTGAAGCAACAGAGAAAGAAATCAGCAGCAGTAACCAACTGCAAGCCATGGTTCAAAACAGTGACCTTACACTTCTTTGGAAATAAATCGGCTCTATTTGGAATATTTAAGTGCTAATCAAGTCAATGAATTAAATGGCTTTATGTAGATCTTGAGTCTACTTACATCTCCTGATTTTTGGCTGCAAAAATGTCTTCTCTTCATCTGCAAACAATCACAGGTGACAATGTAAAAATAGAAACATCCTGAGAGATTTTTGAGATCCTGTGTTGTTCTTACGGGTATCTTTTTTCATTTCCACCCATCTGCTCATCTTTCTTTAGAACTGGATTAAGCAGCTGAATCTTGTGCTACTTTCTTTTGGAAAGAGGCATTTTTGATCAGCCCTTTTCCTTGCAGGTTTCTTGCTGCCCCTCATTTGATGGCCTTTCTGTCTTTCTCTGGCTTTTTTGTCAGTGCCCCTCTCTGAGACCGGTCACACTTCCAGTAACTTTCCTCATGGCTTTGCCCTACTTTGTTTTGTTGATAAATTAAACTATTGCAGGCTGTAGGTTGGTTTTAGCAAGTTTTTCAGTGGTCTTGGAATGTTATGCCCTTTATACCCACTGGTTTGTTCTTGTCCAACCAGTTCAAATTCAGTTCCAGTTGGTCTTCCCAGATGTTACCAGACTTTCAGAGCTCAAATCTAGTTGTTTTATTGTTATTGGGGTTTTTTTATTTAAGTTTTGTAAATACATGTTTAGCTTTTAAAATCAGTGTGATTATATAATAGGTTTAGCACAAGCTTAACCTAGAGGCTACCTTAAAAAAAAATACTAACCATGGCTGCATTTTTTAGGTCTTGTACATATTCCTGACTTTAATCATTCCAGGAGCCTGAAGACCTCTGGCTACATTTGTAAGCATTTAATCAACTTGTTTTGATAATTGTTTATACTGTAATTTGTTGTTAGCGTCTGGGTTTTTTTTGAGGTGTCTAAGTATCTGTCCAGGCTTCTGTCTGTCAGTCTCTTCAGGAGCTATTTCTGCTTTAATCCCCTCATGAAAACTAGTGAACAATATTAAAATAGTTGCACTATATGTATTGGAACAGATTTAAGAACTTTCCTTACTATAGCCACAAAGCTCTAGTTTTGTTTTTATTCCCAGTTTATTTTAATCTCTGTCCTGTGCAGTATTGAGTCATGCTAAAAATATCTTCATTAGATTGCCATTGATCTACAGCAGTGCATTCGGGCATGCTGTGTCTGAGCCCTGTAATAACTTTGCTTTAATTAAGTTAGTAAGTATATCGGAAAATTAAAAACCCAATAATTTCTAAATTTTGTTTTCATATGTTCCTTTTCTAGGATTCTGGGTAGCTTCATTGATTTATCTAGTTACTTTTATTTTGATTTGCCTGTTAATTTTCAACTAGCCTAGTTATCCTCTTGGAAATTTTTTTAGGATTCCAGACTCTGCACTTAATACATATTTTGTGACTGACTGAAGAACATATTTGCAGAACTATTGAAGAATTTTTAAATTAAATTTTTGCATAAAACCTCAGCTAATTTGTGTAACAGCATTTTAATGGGATATTGTGTTAGAAAAAAAAACTGATTTGGCATCTCTGCTTGGTAGTTTAAAACCAACCAGACACACTGGCTAGCCACTCTCCTTCATATTGTTTTCTAGCCTTGTAAACATTTCCACATTCCATCTGTGATGTCTAGTCCATGCATGAATAAAATATGAAGTAATTTAATACCCCGTAATATGTTAGGGGGTTGCTGTTTATTCTCAGACTTGAAATGAAACTTTTTAAGATCACATACTGGAAGTTCTTTTGCTACTCATTCAAGGCCCTGCCTATGAGTCCACTGGGGAGAAGAAACATGTCTCATTCAACTCATGTTGAAAAAAGCATCTTATTTTTGTACTATTATTTCTGTCATGACTGTATCCTTCACAAGGATGCTGAGAAGGAAAGAGGAGTTAGTTCTCAGTTCTGTTCTGTTTGAAGCCCTGTTAGTTGCTCTCCATTGGGCAGATTGCAAAGCTCCAGTTGTGCAACCACACACTTGGGGATGAAAAGTTTCTGGGCCCGTGTTTCAGGGTGGTGAAGGATAACTCTGGCATCTCTTCTGATGTGCTAGTCTGTGCTGCAGCATTTCCAGAAGCATCCAGTGTCTGTGAGTGACAATGTGTCAGTGCCACGCAGTGGTGGCATAAACTCACCCTTGGCCCTTGCTCTCTGTGTCATCCCTAACTCCTCCATCCACGTGTAAATAAAGGTTACAGCTGCACCTGAGCCACTGTAGCTGTCAGCATGCTGTCCATGCTCAAAATTTTGGCTAAATTAGGTAATGCCTGGTTCTGACGCTGATTTTGGTTTCTGGGTTTGCATCACTTTAAATAACGAAAGAAATTTAAACTGTTGAAATTAGTGTTTGACTAGTAATTACTAAACATGCTTTTTCTTAAATCAGAACTTAGTGCCTCTGACAGTGAAAAATGGACACCAAAACAGCTTGTATCTGTAATTTAAACAGCCTGACAGTAAATATATATTCTATATTGATGTGTGAATGAGATGTGAATATTAAAAAAGGTATTAAAACAAGTAATTTATTTTCTTTATCTGTAGTGCTTTCTTCTCTGTAAAAAGGACACCATCACTCCAGATGATGACCTGTATTTTGTCAATTAAATTACTGTATGTTTCCTTGCTGAAATAATTATTAGGCAAGTCTTCCTGAACATGTCTGTGACTTGCATTTTCCCTTTTCCCCCTCCTTGATTACAATTCCCTGGCAGAGACCAGATTGCTCAGCAGACTACCAGACATTAGAAAACCAAATTCAGATATATCAAACTATGATCCCACATATGAAAATAACAGACTGCAGTAAACATGCATGAGTTGGTTTTAGTTTTTAAAATACCCTCTTTTTCCCAGCTTACATTTGTATTCAGGCATATGTTCAATATGTTGCCATAGAATATTTAAGTAAATGGTTTCAATAATAACTTTCCATGAGGATGGCATCTGTAAAAAAACTTCTTCTCTTCACTTGCCATTGTCGTGTCAGAAAGAATTTCTGGCATATATTTGCAAGTTCCTGATTGGCTCCCTGGTTTCATTTTATGGTCTGTACAAACTTCTGCTTGGAAAATTAAGTGTAGGATGCATACAGTATATAATGGGAATTGTGGTTTGCAGGGAACGCTCTCTGGAGTCACCTTACAAGTCAGTTTTATTGTGTGCTAAAGCCATCCATGTGACTTGCTGTTACCAATATTGTTTGGACTGCCCTAAATCAAATTCTGAATGGGCAGGATTGCAGAAAGCAGCTTTATACCGGTATTCTTCAGGTGAAACCAACTTTTTTTTTTTTTTTTTTTTCTTCCTGGCATAAAAAGTATTAGTAAGAGGTAAGTTTGTGCTAGCTGTCCTTGTTTCACCAAGATCTATCTTCTGCAAACAGGCTTGTGTTTACAGAAACCAAAGTGAAAATAGCATGTGAGCAGCAAACCCCAACCACAGTCAAAATAGCCCTGCATTTGCATAACCGAGCAGTATTTAAGGGGCCGGCCAGCTTACTGGGGTACAGTTTACTAAAGCTTTGCCTTAAGAGTTTGTCCTCTTCAGGCATCTCTCAAAAGTGGAAGTAAAAGGCTCTGATTCTAAACAGCGTTGTTTTCTACTACCATGTGAAAACAAGTGTAACTGTCTTGTTACAGTTTTTGATAAATGGACATTGACATGGACTACGAAAGACCCAACGTTGAAACTATCAAGTGTGTGGTGGTTGGAGACAACGCAGTGGGGAAGACTCGTCTGATCTGTGCAAGAGCCTGCAACACAACCTTGACTCAGTATCAGCTGCTGGCAACTCACGTGCCAACGGTGTGGGCCATCGATCAGTACCGTGTCTGCCAGGAGGTGAGCACTGCAGGTGGGCACAGGGGGGAGCACACACTGCCAGGTGGGAATGGTATTTATCGGTGAGCCTTGCTCTGCCGGGATGCAGCAGTGAGCTCACAGGTATTTTGGGAGTGATCTCTGCTGCAGCCATGGCCTGGTGCACTTCTCGTTCTAAAGGAATTTTTTTATCAAACCGATTTTTAGGAAGATGCATATTCTCCCTGTTTTATAGGACAGTGCATTTGGTAAAAACTGTATAGGACAGACTCTTGGTCTGTTATGCTTTGGACCTTCTTACGGGGCTAATTGGAAATGTACTTGTTTGATGGAGGGAAAGAGATTGTTATGTGTGTTCTGTTCTAGGTGCTTGAACGCTCAAGAGATGTTGTGGATGAAGTGAGTGTTTCTCTCAGGCTGTGGGATACATTTGGGGACCACCACAAAGACAGGCGCTTTGCTTATGGAAGGTAAATTGATCCAAGCAAAATTTTAAGAAATACTTGTAGTGAAATTTTAGGGCAGAAACACATTGCAAGTGTGAATTTTGAAAAGCAGGGACTTAAAAACAATCATGGGTATTCATGTTCCTGCCCACTGCAAAGAGGATTATCTGCTGGAAGGATTAAAAAGATATAAATATTTAAAAAGCAGCATAGTTTTACTACGCTACATTTCCTTGAACAATCTGCTAAGCTCTGTCAACAACTGTTGTCCTATTTTGAATTTTAAAGAACATTCCCGGAAATAAGATAGTAGTTTTACAAAATTGAACATCAGCATTCCCTGCCTGTATGATCAGTGTATGATAAAATTGCGTAACAAACACCTAACAAGGAGAGATGTTGGGAAATATCACTCTTACACAATGAAATATTTATTTTATTAAAACCTGTGATGCTGAATGGGCAGCTAACCTCTTGAGAGCAGAACCAATGTCATGAAAGGGGAGGGTGTTGCATATTTCATAGAATCATAGAATTGATGGGGTTGGAAAAGACCTCAGAGATCATCAAGTCCAGCCCTTGGTCCAACTCCAGTCAGTTTACTAGATCATGGCACTCAGTGCCACGTCCAATCTCAGTTTAAAAACCTCCAGGGACGGTGACTCTACCACCTCTCTGGGCAGGCTTAATTAAAGCTGAGGGAAAGAAAGGGGTTTCTTCTATAAATATAAAATGTCAGTGAATGGATTAACCCTGGAAATCCTTTAAAAAAAAAAATAAAAATTAGTGAAATAGGGATTTTTCCAGCATGTATAATGTATGTAATGTGTATAACTTCAGCGTAGTTTCAACAAGGACTGACAGCAGTGATAGTCTCTCTGGTTTGTTTAGTTAGATCTGGCCTAGTGGCAGTGCAGACAGCAGAACAGCTGTGTTAGGTAAATACTGAGCCGAAGATGGGGTTTGGACACGTGTTTTCATAACTGACATGTGGGTGAGGTCTCAGTCCTTGCACGTTCTTTCACCTTGTTGACCCTTTTCATAATCTTTTCTGATCTGCTTCAGTAGCTGCAGATGATCAGACTTTTGTGGACAGATCCTTATTTTTTTTCCAGCTGGGAATGCCCTCTGTAGACTGTCAGTCCCACCTTTGTGTTCCGTGTTGCCAAAATGTACTGTCTTGCTGTTTTGGTTCTCTCTGTGCTACCTGGTGACACAAGTGACGTAGAAGGAGGATGGTCTCGTCTGTTCTCTGCCCCTCGGAACCGCTGCAGAGGGTTCTGGTGGTCGAGTCCCCCCATTCCATTTGCACACTGCAGAACTCTGTAGGATGTTTTGTACAAACCCTCCTCTGTGTGCAGCACTGTGTTAGTTGAGTTCTCACAGAATTACCCGAAATTTTCTGTGAGGGGCTGAAGTAGCAGCATGTCTGGGCTACACAACCTGTACAGTCTGTAAATCAGCGTTGTGAGAAAAGTTACTGACTTTAAGGTAATATTGGCCTATATTTAGTGCTCCTTGAGAATGTGAATAGGTACTGTTTTCCCTTTTGGCAGCATATGGAGCCTGTATTGATAAATTTGGACATAACTTAATGTTTCCACCAACTGCTCCACTTTGATGTGGCCTCCTGATATTCTGCAACAGATACTGTGTCACTGAGAAGATTACTAGAGATTAGGAGAGCAGAATCAGGCATGTTCTGAACTCTTATCCCACGTTTACTGACAAGACGGGAGAGGGAGGAAACAACATACTTAGATTCTAATCCTGCAAACACCAAGGAGGACGTGAATAACTGGAGATCTCATGGATTAAGCGTATGAACACAGCGGTCCTTTTGTGATGGTAGCAGGACTGAACTTGTGTAGAATGAGGTTTGCTATACCCTAATTAATTTATAAAGATGTTCTGGAAACCTGCTGTCCTGTTAATGGTTTTCCTGCAGGTCTGTTAATGCAGGAAGTAAGTGGAAACTCTAAAGAAACTACTTTATAGGTAGAATTTCCATTGTAAAATTTTGTTATTGTAAGCACTGGTAAGTACTTTGTTGGTTTGAAAGGTATTAATGCTGTATTTAAAACTATTTAGTATTTTATCCGGTTTAGCATTTTAAAAAGAGTTTATCAGTGCTGAAGGTTCACATTCATAGGAATTTTCTTTTAGATCACCTGTGGACATTGAACCACAGTCTAGTCAGCTGTGTCAAATCTTGCACTGCAGTGAAAGGTCTATTTTATACCAAACTGGTCAAGATGACACCTACAGGTGCCTCACATTTATACTGTCTGAAGGATCATACAATAATATTATCCTTTGGTTCCACTCAGAGAACTTTATGCATATGCCCCTTACGCAGGCAAAAGCTTATTTTGGCAAACATTCAACCAAGACCTCTAATTGTCCTAAACATGGTGTAACAAGAACCAGCAGGTCATTAATTCACCTGCTGCTCATTGGAAAAGTTTGCTTCATACAGCTTTAAAAAATATTACATAAATAGATTATGCTGTAGATGACAGGTGAACAGTTAATAGGGCTTGCGGCAAAGATAAACCCTTCTTAACTCTTTATTTTTCACAGATAGAAACATGAAAAGAGAATGACAAAAGGAACCTGTTTTGCACTATTTTTCTATGACAGAGAGAGAGAAACATTTGCATTCCACTGAGGATGGACTAGTTAATGATTCTGCTGCTATCCTTTAAAATGGCAGTGTGGAGAGTGAGACCAGCTTGCATTCTGCTGTGTGGTGTTTAGTTTAATAATCACAGTCCTCTGGGAGCTTTGGGAAACGGTTCCTGACAGCTTAAGGGAGAGAGGGGGATGTGGCTGGAGGGACTTGGGGAAATATTTGCTGCAGTTTTACTGCATGACATTTTTTTTCCCCTTAAACTAAAGCGTGTACTTCAGTTTTGGAAGTACGCTGTTCAGTTCAGCTCAGGCAGTATGTGAAGCCAAACAGTCATTTATTGATATTCTCCCGTAGGGTTTTATTTAGTGCAAAATCACTACAAAACATTGTAAAATGGCAATGTCTTTGTTATGATTAAAGTATTGATTTCCAGCTCCCATTCACCTCTTTGTTTAATAACAATCTCATCTCAGTGCCACGTAATTGTATTCTCTGAGCCAGCAGATAAGGTGTGAACTTCATTTAAAGCCCAAGTTGTTATTCTGTAGCAGTTTCTCTGGGAGGCATGATGTGTAAAGACAAGAAAACATCTTAATTTACATGTCAGCTTGTCAGGATTCACTATCCTCCATCCTCCTGTCCAATCTGGTTTTGAATGAGAGTGTCAACATATAATCATGTTCAAAATAATTCTAGAAGCTGCCTTGCACCTTTTTTTTTTCCTTTTTTTTTTTTTTAACTTTTACATCCTTTTATGTTGTTCAGGTAAACATGTTTGGCTAATTTGATAAATAGCCTGTGTATCCTGGGCTTTTTTACATGCAGCTCTAGTATGTGTAAACATGAGCACAAATCTGCAAAGAGTTAATTCAGTCCCAATCAAATATTTATTCTCAATACCGTGGATGGGGCTCGTCAGCTAATTCAGCCAGGATGATTTATTTACTTGCAACTTAAATACGAGCTGTAGACCAAACAAAATCTGTTCATACAGCATGGACAGAAAACAGCTTTTTCCTCATGACTTACAAATGTGAATGAGTCTTGCTGTGAAACTGCTGACAGAGCCTCTTAAAATATGTTTAGAATATTTCCTCTGTTGTCAGTAGATTTCATAAGACTTGTGGATATTGTATGTACACAGAGGAACACATACATCTGATGTCTTCTGTGTGATCACAATTCCCTTAGCCAGTTATTTCAAGGTAATTGAATCCCTAAAAATACACTTTCTGAACACTGCTGAAAATGGTCCATCAGAAAAGGGGTTTATCACTGTTATTTCAAGACTTCCACCAATCTCTTTGGGGTTGTTTTGTTTTCTGTTTCTTTTTCTTGAAGGACAATGGTGATGATATTCCTCTTAAAAAAAAAAAAAACAAAATGAAAAAAAAACCAACAAACCAAAACAACCAGGTAGCTTTGATGTAAAATGGTATTTGCATTCAGCAAATTCAGTGAGATTAGGGCAAGGTGGGGAATGTCACAGAGTCACTGGGTTTGCCTTTAGTTAGGTCAAGTGCCCTCTGTCATACGGTGCCTGGGCCAGCAGCCCCGTCTTTGGACCAGAGGAGCTCTGAGGCTTCAGAAGTGCTTTGGGAATGAAAACCCTGCAGTCTTTGCCTTTATGTTATGATAATTCATAATAATGAATTCTAGGATAATAATGATAATTCTTCACCTCCCACGGCCCCCACAAGTCATTACTCTCGTGGGTTGGGAGGGATCATCAGAGATGGGTCTTCACAGCAGCAGGACTTGACACACAGAGGAAAGTCTTTTGCTTTGTTAGCAAAGGGTCAGCTGATGGGAAATCCAGTTATTTTCAGATGTCTCTCACCTTGGCTGTTTCCTTTTGCTGATTTGCTGCTAAAAACTGCTAAAAATCTGACATGCAGTATCTTCAAATCATCTTCAACTACCCAAATTTGGGTGAGCCACCCCATCTATTTTACAGTGATTTATAAGCTACTCAGGTTCTTCATCAAGTAATCCTGCAGAGCTCCTGTAAAAACATATTTTTATATATATTTGTGATTACTTTTTTTCTCTTTTGAGTTTGACTTAGGCCTCAGAAAGACTAGAATAAGCAGAGAGGTTCACAGTGACAGCTTTCTCAAGTAACCTTATTCTGAAATGGTGTGTGTATGCACTAGCATTTTCTTCTTTTGTTATCTACATTAACATTTGAGGCTTTTTCACTCAGTCAATGGGAAGGTATATGCTTTATATTCTTAAACCAGTGAAATTAATGTAGGTCTGCCTTCCTTCTCTGCATCCCACCATGGCTCCATACTGTGAGTAAAATGATGTTGCTATAGAATTTTTGTTAGGAATCCTTCCTTCTTTATAAAGGTATGTGCCAAATGACTATTGGTGGGGTCTGAGGCTGCCCTTGATGTATTTGTAGTCTATCTATACTAGAAGGACACCTCTAATGCTTTCAGCCTTCCTTGACTGGAGAGAAAAAGTGTCAATTGTTATTTGTGGTGTTGCATCACATTCCATTTTGCCTTGCTTTCCTAAGTCAGGGGCTGGGTTGAAAGAAATCATTTAGGCTTCATCTTACCAGGCTGCAAGGCAATGTCAAAATCTTTTGGAAATGATAAACCTGGGAAGTGCCTTTCTGTCAAAATCTTGACCTTAGTGAATTATTTCTTTGTGAATAGGTGCTGGGTGGATTTCTTGTGCTGTTTTCTACTCCGAGGGTCTCAGGATCTCAGTTTCCTCACACATATGCCAGACTATGGAAAATGCTTTGCACGACCAGTTAGGGCTGTTTCAAACTGAGTTCTTCTCAGTAACTTTGTGACATCAACTTGCCAATTGAAATTTCTTGATAGTTTAATTTAAATTAAAAAAGAGAAGGAGGCTGGTTTTGATGATGGTACAAAGAAAATAAAAAATACAAAAGTCCATGTTTTCTCCCCAGAGAAAGAGATGCAGCTCTCAGTGTTCAGTTTCCCTGTCTTCTGTGACCAGAAGGCACTCTCATACTGAGATGCAAACCAAACCTTATCGTTCTTCTGCCTTTCTTCCTATCCACATTCTTCAGCAGGACTTACAAGGAATTGCAATTATAATGAATTTTGGGACCTGGCTTTGGATCTTCCTTCCATTATTTTTTTTTTCCTGTTCCATCCTTACATCCCTCTGCTACCTGGAAATAATGTTTTCCTTCTAAATATGCTGCTTCAAAAGATGTTTGCGCTAAATCTCTTCATTTTTTTCCTGGGTTTTCTTAGAAGATAGGACCAGGAGTGAAAAAAAAAGGATTAATTTCTTCTTTTATTTATTCTGTTGCAGTATCTTTGGTGAAAGTTAGGCAGTTCTCATCTGTAAGGTGCCTCCTTACAATAACCAAAAATAAGATCAGAATGCCTGTCTTCTCTTCTATTGCTGGTATTTCCATTGTTTAGTGAATTTATTGCTCATTATTTTATTTTCTGACTGTTGTCTGGAGACAGCAGACATGTCTTACACAAACGTTGTTAGCTGTATTCTTCTCAGTCTCTTGGTATGATAATTGTGAGTTTTGGTGGCTGCCCTGAGTTGGTCCGACGTGTTCCAGCCAGCCCTCTGCCTTCTCTTGCTCCAGCCTTTTCTTTCATCCTTCTCCACTGATCTCAGGCTTGATGTCTTTTATAAACCCCAGCTTTGCATGCAATACACAGAATATTTCAGTATTTCAGCCCCAGTTAACTATCCCTAGAATTGCATTTAGCATAGAATTTTTATTCCTGTACTAGAAATGCAGTAATCAGGATCTCTGCTCCAGGAAAGGGAAAAAGACATGTATTGATATGTTATGGTGACTCCAAAGAGGGTTTTTCTGAGTCTACTGTCAAAATTTGGCCCAGAATCATACTGGAATACCTTGCAGGCAAAGTTTCAATTGCAAAGTTCTATTTGGCATCAAGATGGAATTTTTCATGTGTAATTATTGGACCAGAATTATCTGTGAATTTGTTTCTTATAGCCAGCACTAAAATAAACCAAATTCCAAGATGGTGTAAGCAGCCCTTTAAATGAATTTTTTTTGTTTTCCTCTTGTGAAATACTTGCACACAATTTTGCCATTCTTTTTAGCATTATTGCTGGTCAGGCATTTGTATCATAGGAGTAGCTCTTACAAACTTCTGCAGTGAAAAATTAGATATTTTAATCATTCTTTGTGATATCAAAACATTTTTTGTCATTTTCTGTAAATGAACCAGTGTCTTCCCATGAGTACTTCAGAGGACATAGAATAGATTTTAAAATGCTTAACATTAAATGTATTGCTTATAAGGAATGTATGGGAAAACTCTTTCCACTTTTGAAGCACAGTCTTGAAATATGCAATTTTCTTAAAGGTAGCTTTTTCTTCTTCTTTTTATTGTTGTCGTTTCCTACTGAAAATGATGTTACAGAAATTGTAGCAATAGGTCTGCATGCTACTCACCACAACATCTGGATGTATTTCAGGGCATTTTGACAGTTATTACACCACTGCTTAAGAAGCTTCACTGCTGTGGGTAAAGTACAGAACTAATTGATTCTCCTGCTCACATCCAGGGCACTGCATGGTCTTGCCCTGCCTTACCTGGGTATCTTCAGTTCACCTGCCAGGCACCCCCTGCATAGTTTTCATAGCCTCTCATCTGTTTTGAGTGTGTGCACATAAGTCCTGTGTCCTCAGGTCATTTTGTTATGCTCACAGTCACTTAATTAATTTCTTGCATTTCATGTGATGGCTGCAACTGCATTTACTCAAAACTGAGTCCACTTAAAACATTATCAGCCTTGCTTATCTGCACAATTTTGTTTTCAGCTTGGTGAGATGCCTGCATGAAAAATGTTGTGTAATTGAGTTAATCTCTCTCTTCGAAATGTATCTGGACTGACACGGAGATGTAGCAGGGTTTTGTTCAGCCACAAATGAGATTCTCAAATTAATTCTCAGATGGCCTTCAGCTGCCTGAACCTGCTGTGTTTGGGAACTCAGGAGCTGGTATTTGCTCTCAGGCTGCTGCCCTATACAGTCTTTCCTTTCAGGTGGTGGAAGGACTATGCAGGTACAGAGCAGAGGTAGCTCATGCCAAGTTCTGGTCTCAAGTGGGATAAGTTCAGCTGAAAGGCAGACATCTGAAAAATCTTGGGAAAATTAAGAGAAGTGTGTAGGGAAAAAAAAATGAGGGCAAAAGGAGTAAGAGCAAAACAACTTTTTACTGATAAATAAATGTCCAAAGATTAGCTGTTCTGGTAAAGTAAAGAGAATCTAACAGTTGGATGAACCTCCACCACCAAACTGTTTGCTCTGTAAAATTCTAATAGACTCCCTTACTTCAACCTTGCTTCTCAGAGAAAACTCATATCTAAAAATAGGGAAAAAATAAAGACTATAATAGGAAAAATCCTCTGGGTTTTGGTTTTTTCCCATGGCCCCCCTAAGTCTATTCTTACTGTTTAATTTGATTAAATATGTGCAAGAGACTTCTAGTCAACCAAACTGTAATTTGTCTATCCTTAACTGATTCTGCCAGATTCAACGCTTGTTAAGCTCTCTGAAACAGAATATGTACTTTTAACTTGTCCTCTAAGAAGATGAGAATATAGCACAGCAGTACAATTCAATCTTCCTCCTTGTCCTCCTCCTCACTCCCTGCCTTGATTTCCAGATCACACACATCTCATCTTCACATTCTGTATTCCTCACAGCTTTCTTTCCCCTTTCCAAACCCAACAGTATTATTCCATGACTGTACAGCAAATGATATCCCTTATACATGACCAGAAATTCTTGCATGCAGCAGTTTTCCCCAGGAACTCGTAAACTCCAAACTAGAGGGAGCGACTTCACCCTGGGTAGTGCAGTGTGTACCTTTCAGAAGGCAGCCTGTTTCTGTAATGGGATAGAAACCCATGTGAGTGTATATCAGTCAGTTTATTACTCCAGATCTGGACTATAAAACATTAAACTTTTTAATACACTTGCCATGAAACACATATCATGTAACATTGCTGTTTCCTTGAAGTTCTGTCTAAAATAAGAGTAATAGTGAAGACAGACAATATGTAGCAGTTTCCATCTCAGAGCTGGACCCACAGTGTAACGTGTAGGTTCATCTGCAGGGCACCTTGCACCAGCTCTGGAGCACACATGGCATGCAAGCAGATGACTCTTTGGAAACCTCAGTCCCAAACCACTGCTGTGTTACACAAAACAGCTCGAGTTAGTAAACATTAAATGTTGACTTCCCTGCTGCCTCCAACAGCATCATCAGAAAGGCTTGTTACATAGCTCATATACTGCTTTTTGTCCCCCGCCTCGTGAGTTTCTCATTGTCCACTGCTCTTACAATTGTGAGGCTCCAGTGCAGGAGGTGACAAACATGTGAGCAGTGGTTGATTTGCCTACAGCCAAGAGAATCTGCTGCCTTTTTGTAGATAACCTGCCAAGTCCCACCCATCTACATTGTGTTCTTCCCTGTTTGGAGCCCAGGGAGTAGAAAGAAACCTGTTTTCTTCCACTGGTGATGCAGTGTTTCACATGCTAGAGCAAGTCACACAGAAGTTTGGCCTTTTGGTGATGCTCAAGTATGTTCAGAAGTTCAAATAATAGGAATAGATGATTTGTAATTTTTTTTTCTGATAAACCTGTGAAAATGTAGAGTGTAAGAATAAACCAGTTATGCATTTTCAGCATGTACCCCAGAATCTACAAGACAGTGTGTTGGGTATCCAAGCTACTGTTTCTGTTTGCTGAGTTATGTGTAATACTTATCTTTGTTTCTCGAATGCATCAGTATGAAAGAACAGTATATCTAATATATATATATATTTATATAATTGTTTTATTTAACAAAAGTGGATGCACACAGTGCCTTATCTATTGCCTATCTCCATTGGATGGTGCTCTGGGATGAGTGTGATGGAGAAATTCTAAAGCATTTGCCAGAGAGGGACTTTTTACAGGAGCGTGCAGTGATGGGGCAAAGGAGAGTGGCTTTAAAAATAGGTTTAGATTAGATATTAGAAAGAAATTCTTCCCTGTGAGGGTGGTGAGGGACTGGAACAGGTTGCCCAGAGAAGCTGAGGCCACCTCATCCCTGGGATTGTTGTTGGGGCTCTGAGCAGCCTGGTCTAGTGGAAGGTGTCCCTGCACATGGCAGGGTGTTGAAATGAGGTGACCTTTAAGGTCTGTTCCAAACCGAGCTGTTCCAGGGTTCTATCAAGCACTTTTTGGTATTCAAGTTTATGGAAATGTTTCTTCAATTGTTCCTGAATTTTACTGGAAATGGCCATGAAATTTTGTTTTTAGAATAAGTGCAGTTTGTATTTGTGAGTATATTGCTGTAGAGAGAAAGAAGAAAGCAGGAATAAACCTGATTCAGCCTTTCTTGTTCTCCAGGTAACCAACACAAAAAGTAACTGCACAAAAATGACCATAAATTGGGCATTTTTAAAAATCATATCCTTTTACATTCCCTGAGAATATTGAAATAACATTGGTAAATTTTTAATGTTTGGGAAATATTAATGCATTATTTTAACTTGACAGGTTCTGGCTTCTATGAACAAATGTCAAACTAAATTTTATACTGTGGTGTTAGCAAGTTGTAAATGTGCCTTTGACATTAAAAGGAATTGTAGGTATTTTAATTAAAGTTTCCAAAGGACATATTTCCCAAAATGTTCACAGTTCTGTGTAGACAGTTAATCTTCCTCATATATTTCTGTCTCCAGTTTGTACTAAGAGTGCAAATCATGCTTACGACTTGAATGAAAACTTAATTTATTATGCTAGAGTGGCTGTATTTTGTGAGCTAGCAGACCCAGCCGTGGTGCTGGTTCAGCGTGTGAACTCTGCCACTACCCAGTGATTGCCCGTCCGTCCTGTTTATGGCACAGAACCATTAATTTCTCTCTGGTCAGTACAGAACTCTCAGGAATCTTCAGTATGCAAGTCACATTTTTTACCTCTTTTTTTTTTTTTTTTTTTTTTTTTTTTCCTGCTTTTCTCTTAATTTGGAAGCCCATGAGATGAGAAGGTGCTGGTAGTGCAGTGCTAGGAGTGCTGCAAGCTTTGGGTAAAGAACTCAGCTACCCCCAGCCCCATTTTAGTCACCCAGGGAAGGTCAGAGGCGATGAGTTACTCGACAATCACATGGAGCTTGGAGGGAAAAACATGAGACTGCCTTGGCAAGGGCTGTAACACATGCAGGGGCCGCTCTGCTGGATGGTCTGGGCCAGCCCTGTCCGGGGCACAGATCCCCCATGGCACTGCCAGGGGCCCAGCATTGGGCAGCCAGGGGAGCCGTCATCTCCTGCTCTGCTTCCACTTGGCTTTCTGAGAGATGGGATGTGTGTCCTGTGGCTTGTAAAGTCAGGAGGGTTGGATACTCGTGACTGCAATTATTCAGCTTAGGTATTAATTTCTGAAGGACGCAAGACAGGCTGTCTCTCTAAGATGCTTAGCTACAGAGAGGAGCAGCCAGGCAGCCAACACTTGCCGCTCCAGCAGTTGTAATGGTCTTGAATTAAACAACAATTGACCAGACTAAAAACATGGAACACAGATTTTTTTTTTTTTTGTATCTTAGCTGTACATTGATTTCTCTTTCTGGGAGCTAAGCAAACATCTGCTGGGGTCTAGATTTTAATCTTGCCTGACCTTGACCAGAGCACGTTTGAGTTTACAGGGTATTTGCCTCATCTGCATAGCAGACCAGTGTATCAGCTGCTTAGCTCTTCACTATTTGGTGGAGAACTTTCCAGTTTGAAAAGGCCTTTGTTCCTAGGTATGGCAGGGGTGTTGCAGTTTATGCAAGATAAGATTTTGGAGCACCAGCATTTCTCTTGCATCAGGGTTATGCTCACAGCAGTACCTGTGTTGTATGCAGCTATCTTTAGAAATGGTCTTGCTTGGATGTATCTGTCCCCTCGGTGAAATGTAGAGAGCAGCAGTACTGGGGAAGTATTTCATTATTTAAAAGGGGAATGTTAAGATTCACTGCTGCTGCTCTGTACATTGCACAAACTGCAGACACAACACACTGGTGCTGAATTAAAGAATAATAGAAGTGAGATAGACACGGTATTGCTGACCCTATCCTGCTGACAATTCTGTAGCAATCAGTTGCCTCCTCAAAATGTCCCTTCTCAGTTTTTCTCAAGAGTTTCAATTCAAATTTTTTTCCTCTTTTTTTGTTTTTCCCATGAGAGACCCAAGAGCTTGAAGACAGCTTTGTAACATCCCATCCCAGGTGATAAATAATGAAATTGCCCCAAGTTAGGAATGCCCTGAGACAAGTTTTCAATCATTTCTCTGCCCTTGGGGGCTCTGGCAAGACTCGGGTGATGGTTCAGTGGATGAACTGTCAACCTTGATCCTCAAACTTACACTTTTAAAGCAAATTTATTTAGTGAGGTACTTTTTGTTTTCTTAGAAACCTTCAAAAGCCTGCAAATATTCTCACGCTTGCTCTAATTTAAGCCACTGTCCCATTCTATGCTTTACTGACTTCATTTTCACCATAATGTTTATTTTTGCTGATATTGTAAAAACGGTGATTCTGCAATAGTTTGCCCTTCTAACATGTTATTTATTAAAGATATTAGAGAGTTGCTGTGCAAAGCACGTTGCAAAGGAGACCACCTCAGTGCCTAAAACAGTGCAGTAAAGGTATTTCTCCATGACAAGTTTGGAAATGATCTGTGTCTGTGTGTTCCAAAGTTTTGCATAACTCCTCTCTAATTCCTGAGCACCAGTGATCTTTGAACTGCAATTTAGCTGTCCAGTCAGCAGAATTATTTCTTGGGCAACGACAGCCTGAGAGTAACTGTTGAGTAAAAGCAGAGAATGGAAAGCCCTGCCTGTCTCTCGGTGCTCTGCTCCCACGTGCAGGATCATCCCTCAGCATGGAGGGGCAGTCCTTCCTGGGCAGGTGGCTTTGTGCTCCCGTGCTTTTGTGGTGACATGTGTAGCTTCTGTCAAACCCCTGCACGAACAACGTTCTGGGCGTCAAAGAGTAGAGAGGAGCAGTGATAAAAATAGGTGAAACTGCAGCGAAAATCCTCGGCGGGGTTTTAATCGGATATTTTCTTGTTGCCTTTCTAGGTCCGATGTGGTTGTCCTGTGCTTTTCAATTGCTAATCCCAATTCCCTGAATCATGTGAAGACGATGTGGTATCAAGAAATCAAGCACTTCTGTCCTCGCACCCCTGTCATTCTGGTGGGCTGCCAGCTCGATCTCCGCTATGCAGACCTGGAGGCTGTGAACAGAGCCAGACGGCCGCTGGCAAGGTAGAGTTTAAACAAAAAGAAGAATTGGTAGTCAGGTACAGCACTTTCAAAAGACAAATTATAGGGCCCAGTTTTCTTTTTTTGTACGGGAACGTATGTGCTTTCTTTTTTTCCAATTCCTTGTCTGAGTTGGTTAGTTCTGTAACACGTGCAGTTATTATGTTTTCTACAATATTTTTGCGCATTGGACATCTAAACTAATTTGGGTGCCTCAACACCACAGTAATATAGAGATAATAATGATTCCTGAAGATTTTCATATATATGTCTTTCTCCATCTAAACATGTGTGTCATGTTCTGCCCTGTCATTACTGTCAGATACTGTTGTAAACTCACAGATTCTACTCAGGTTTTCTTAATTCTCAGGTTTTGTACTTTTTTGTAATTGTAATCCTAGCTCATGGCAGAAAATAAAGTGGTTGCAAATTAAACTTCTAAAAGTTCTGAGATTAAAAGAGAGTTTGGGGTCATTCTGGAGGAGCTCTTTTTTCCCAGATTCAAAAGACAAGCATTCATGTGTTTGGACAAAACAGCCTTACAATACCTGCTTGCTGCTAATTTTTTTACTTTTATGGCAATTTGAATGAGACCAAATTCCTTGAAATATGAAATAATATCCATGATCTTGTAATTAAAGACTGTATTGTAACAAATTTCGGTAAAGAGATTGAATTAATATTTTGTGGGCCCTTAGAAAACTCCAAATTGCATTCAAATTCTGGGCTTGGCAATATGGTTTTCATAGGTCTGTTTGTTTATAAAACATTGCTTCATTGTGTTGGTCAGGTGGGCTTTTTGGATGACTCTGTAGAAGAATTTGTTTGGTTTTGGTTTTTTCCAAACCCCTCCTTCTGCCCTAATTCTCCTTCCTGATTTCACCATAACCAAGTTTGAATTGGAACTCTGCGGGTCTAGCCCAGACTTCTGCCACCTGAGGTGGTTATTTATTAGCTGGTGACTACAGCAAGCTGTTGTCTGGAGTGTGTGAAGTCTGTACCAGGTTGTGTCTGCCCAATATGGAACGTTCACAGAACACACTGTGGGGTCGAGTCTTCTGGTGTCATGATTTTTTTTGCTGGGAAAAATGGATCCTGGCCCAGACTTTTTACTGGTTTGTTTGCCCTACCTCATGTACTGGAGCTGTTCTGGAAATTCATGGGCTCCCACATAATGCTCCTATAGCCAAAACAAGCCTGTCTCTCGAAGAGTGTGTTCAGTTACACTTTTGTCATAGGCCACCATGGTTTTCTTTAAAAAGCAAAAGCTTAAGAAATGTTTCACATTTCATATTTAGCTCTATTTCTGGTGTTTTTATGTCATGAGAATTTCCATTTGAGTTTAAATGATGGATACAAAGAAAGATTCTGACAGAATATCTGAGTAATAAGGGATGCTAGGAGATTTTTTTAAATAATGAAAGTTTTGAAGTGTCCTAACAACGTTTTTTTACTGTAAATTTCCCTTTAATGGAGAGGCAGCTCACTCTTCTTTTGTGCAAGTGATTTCTACGTATATTAAGTAACATTGCAAAGACACCACCAAACTTAAATGAAATTACGAGTGTGTGCTATTGGACAACTCTGTGGAGGCATGATTGTAGATTTTCAAAGGGACTTTTGGGCTTAATTCTAGATTAGTTACATTTGAAGGATCGTTATATCAGAATTAATGCTGAACATTTGGTAAAATTCCATGCTTTCTGGAGTAACTTTCTGATGATCACTGTGTGTGACAAGGTTTATTTTGTGTTTCACCCTAGGCCGATAAAAAGGGGAGACATTTTGCCACCAGAAAGAGGCAGAGAGGTTGCCAAGGAACTCGGGATACCATACTATGAAACCAGTGTGTTTGACCAGTTTGGGATTAAAGATGTGTTTGACAATGCAATCAGAGCTGCCCTGATCTCCAGAAGACACCTGCAGTTCTGGAAATCTCATTTGAAGAAGGTCCAAAAACCTTTGCTTCAGGCTCCATTCCTACCTCCAAAAGCCCCTCCTCCGGTTATCAAAATTCCTGAGTGTCCCGTGCCGAGCATGAATGAAGCTGGCTATTTATTGGACAGCCCACTGTGTGCAGATGTCATGTTTGTTCTCCAGGAGCAGAACTATATTTTTGCTCACAAGATTTACCTCGCTACCTCCTCGTCAAAGTTTTATGACCTTTTCTTAATGGAATGTGAGGAAAGTCCGGACATGGATGAACCACAATGGAATAAAGAAAACACAAATAAGGATGTTCCGACAAGTCAACCTGAGACAACTGGTGACAGTGATGAGACATCCTCGAAACCTGCTGATGTTCAAACTCCCTCACCAGGCAGTACAGACTCTTTAAACGCCCCAGAACCCGAATCCAGTGAGACAAACTCTGCAGCAAGATCCCTGTCGTCCTGGGGCAAAGGGTTTGTGAGTGTGCACAAGGAAATGCAAGTGAATCCTGTCTCCAATCGGACGTGTCCTGTCACCGTGGTGAGAATGGATTCATCGGTGCAGGCCGGACCTTTTAAAACTGTTCTGCAGTTTCTATACACAGGACAACTGGATGAAAACGAAAAAGACCTCACCAAGCTCGCTCAGATTGCCGAAATCTTGGAAGTGTTTGATATGCGAATGATGGTGGAGAATATAATGAATAAAGAAGCCTTCATGAATCAGGAGATTACGAAAGCATTTCATGTCAGAAAAGCTAATCGGATAAAAGAGTGCCTTTGCAAAGGGACGCTTTCGGGTAAGTAAATACATGCTTAAACAGGAAGAGCACTAATTCTTTTTCATTCATGTCACTGTTGCTTCACAGACTTCAAAAACTGTGACAGCTTTCGTTGTTCTGAGAGGAAGGATGACCCCAAAATCACGGTGTTACTCAGGCCAACTGGTTCAACGTGGGATTCTGTAGTTTAACTTCTCAAAATCTACCCATGGCTTTTAAATAAGTGACCCAATTCCCCAAAGGGTTGAATGTCCAATATCCACCCCCCTTTTAAATGAGGCTTTTCATTTAACTACGTAAAGGTGAGAGTTATTTTTGGGGTGAGGGTCATTGGGAAAGGAAAGAAATGGTTGGTAACAACAGGCAAGTGACACACACGTTCTGGAGGTGCAGTTTCCCTTCAAACACAGCCCTGCAGCACGTCTGGTTCTTTCTTCTCATGGCAGATGTGACATTTAAATTGGACGACGGAAGCATAAAGGCCCACAAGCCACTGCTGATCTGTAGCTGTGAATGGATGTCTGCTATGTTTGGAGGATCCTTCATTGAAAGCTCCAACAGTGAGGTATTTGTCTATTTTTGTCCCTTGTGCTTACAGTGTCTGATGGATTTTGGGTGATGGAAGCATCATTCTCTCTCTATTTGAAAGGTTGCAATAATCCCTAGAATCAGTCTTTATTCTTCCCTCGCAAACCTGGGATGCTTTTCTTCTTAAGGCATTAAATAAGGTTGCCTAGGAAGATAACATCCTTTCTACACAAGGCTTCCTTCCAGAGTTTGGAGCATGTGTTTTAACCCAAAGTCCTTTAAAATATTATATATGTGAGGGGAAATGAAGTATGAATTTGTGAGTTTCTTTTAAATAATTTTTTAAGCAGTGTCAATACATATTTATACAATCAGAAGCATTACAAAGAATACTCGAGGCAGGGGCGCTGATAAAGGAATTAAAGAAAAAAAAGCATTAAAGAACACAGAGTGTTAAACTAGAAAAGGTTTCACAGTAGAAACTAAGTGAACTTTAGTAGGAGTTCTACTAACTTTAGTAGAAACTCTGCTCAGATTCTGTAATGCACCAGTTTGTCCTCTTGAATAAAGCAGGTATGCAATACAGTTAGAAATGCTTTAAATTAAGATTTTGCAGCAGAAGCCTTGTATTTTCAGGTGCCTTCATGGTCTGTCTTGCAAATTTCAAACACTGCTAATATGTTTTCTTCTGCCTTATCCATGCCCAGAGTTTTATTTTTGTTTTCATTTTCTCGTTCCTTTCCATACTCATGGGTCTTGCTCATATGAAGAGTTCAACTTTTTTGTGTTTAATATTCTGGAAGATTTTGCTCTACTTAGATTTTTCTGGCTTATTCTAATACAGATGTAAACATAATTCCTTTCCCAGAGGCATACTCAACAAGTGGTTCATTAAAAATACATAGTTTCATTCTAATAAGCAACATTTGGCAATGAAGAATATGCATTTATTCTCTACCAGCCTATTTTTAATGATTAGCTGAACAGTCTTAGCTCATCTTTCCAATTTAAAATATTTAGCTTCCATTTTGTAGTATAAAGCATTCAATAATGCTTTTGGAAGTTTTAAAATACAGGTAGATGTTAATTGAATGGTTTCCTTTGACTGGTTTACGAAAAAATAAACCCATCTATTTTTACGTATTACCTTTTCTGTATTTGGGGCAAATTTTATAAACCCAGTCATTGAATTTACAGGTCTCTGCACTAACCAAAATATGTTAATAATGAATGAGTTTCACAGCTAGCTGCTCTTACTTGGAAAACTGAGCTGCTTCCCAGAGTGCCTTGAGAGCTTCCTGCTTTAGCACTAACAGATCTGGTTTGGGATCCCACCCATCCAGGCAGAGCTGAAAACAAAAATTGACAATTCCCTGAGGTTAACATCCAGCTACCTGACAACAGTTAACCCCTTCCAAGAGGAAGGATGTGCTGACTGCTTCCAGGCAGGCATATTTTTTTGCATGAACATTTAATTCCTCATCATAATTATATTGTTATTTTTCTGCCATGCCTTTTTTTTTTCCCCTGCAATTTCTTCAGAATAAATACCATGGTGCTTCCTGCAGTACCCGCACCTCTGTCTTGAGTTATGAAGATGTGCATTGCAAATTGCTGATTGATGGGGATCCACTAGCTCGAGGATTGGAGGCAGATTTACTTGCTGCAAGAATCAGTTTTACCCTTTTCTTGGAGGACTGATCTTGTGTGCAAGCTGTGGCTGAGATGCTACAGTGATAGGTTACCGTGGGGCTTTTGAGCTGTTCTTTCTCCTGTTCTAGGCCTCTCTGCAGTGAAATGGAGTTAGGGTGGTGCTGGGGAGAAAATAGACAGCTTTTGTCCTGGTCTTGGTGGGTTCATCCCATGCTGGTTACACTAGTTACATGCGTGTGGCAAGAACAGCTTATTTTTTCTCTTTTTTTTCCCCCCCCCCCTCATTTCTTGAGTTCTCAGTTCCTTCCCAGCCTTGTTTACTTGGATAATTTGGTTATTTACAAACAGATGCTGAGAGGGGTGGTTTTATTGTTACCCTTTGGTTTTTTGTTATTCTCAGAATATCCTTTGCCAGGAGCCAGATAGATTACTTTCCTTAAGAAATCTTCCAAGGGGAGTTTGACCTGGAGAGTGCTCGGTGACTTTTCTGCATCCCACAGAGCTGTCCATTTGCAGGCTGGAAAGCACTGAACAGATTCACTGCTCGATGTGGATCCAGTTCCAGCAACTTGGTACCGAGTTGCTTGTGTATGAACTGGCAAAGGCTCTGACATGGGAGATGCACTTCCCTGCTGGCAGCTTCTTGAACTTAAATGGGAGATTTCTGTTTGGAGAAAGGTTCTCCCTGCATTTCTAGAATAATTTGAAGAGAAGAAGAGAAAGCCCAGCAAAGTGAGAGAGGTGAAATACGGCCTCTATATTAAAATCCCTTAATTATTAGAGACTTTTTTTCCTTAAATATCTTTTCCAGGTAGTTCTTCCCAACATAAACAAGACTTCCATGCAAGCGGTTTTAGATTACTTGTATACCAAGCAACTGTCCTGCAGTCAGGAACTGGACACACTTGAGTTAATTGCATTGGCAAATAGGTTTTGCCTTCCTCACCTGATTGCTCTTGCAGGTAAGAATTTGTGGCCTTGTCCAATGCAGGGTCTTCTGCGGTGGCTGACACGTGTTTTAATGGCTTTTGGAACACACAGGACTTTCCCAAGTGTCACAGAATTTTTTTATTTTTTTTTTTTCTGAGATGGATATTGTAACACAAATTGATACTTTCATTTAGAGAAGTGTATTTGCCTTTCTCTTGTCTTTTTTAGTTTTGTGCTAAGTCAGCTCAGAACATTTAAGATTTCTGTGCTTTAAAAACAGAAAGAGTAAACCTTCTCTTTAGCACTGATAGTAATATCTGTGGGTTGTAATATCCATTCTGTTGTTGTTCATTTACCTTTCTTTGCAGGAAGAACTCCAGGTTTTCCATTAAATAATGATTTAAGTGCTCAATTTTACATTTCTCTTCAAAGAGGGTAACTGAGCCAGAACTGATCTAGATGATCATGTTTTTCAGAAATGCTGTTTAGATCTCTTTTCACTGCCTAGATAGGAATTGGATGTTTTGGTATATACATGGTGATTCAACCCTCGTTTCAGGAAGAAAACCTTTTCAATACCATATTTGGAGAAAAATTACAGAATAGAATACCACATAAGTTTTAAAATTAAATCTATACAAACCCCAGACCTCTGAGTTTGTTTGGTTTGTATTGTTCGTTTCTCTCTATGGATGTCACTTGTCTTGTTCTGAAGACACGACCAAGGCCAAAACTCAGAGGCAGAGCAAGCAAAGCTACACACATATCTACAGCAACAGGACAACATTTAGGCAGAATTTAATCACATATCAAACCCTAGCTCTCCTTCCTTTGTGCATCAGGACTGTGTCTCTTGTCTTCCCTGGCTCTGACAGACCAAATCTTTATTGCTGATTTTATATGTACATTTTGTCTGAAATTTTGCTTATTTTTTTTTAAATAATTGCAGCATAAACTTACAACCAGTATTAAGAATATTTCATTCCATTTAATTCTTGATGAAATAATTTTGAGCCCAAAGGCTACTGCCACCAACTGAACCCAGCAGAATCAAGTCTACTGACAACCTTTCCCAAGAAACCTTCAAACTTCTAAGAGTGAGGAAATAGTTCTAGGAAAGGGTTAGGGAGAATATTGAACTGAAGTGGCTTTTATGGGGGGGAGCTGGCCAGCCTTTATCTGGATCCTTGGGTACAACTAATCTGAAAATCTGAAGAGGTCCTGAAGTGACCTTTTTTCTCTATCGGTGCTGTTTATACTCATTAATAAATCCACAAATTAATGGGAAGTGCACTGTTGCCTAAAAACTTTGCATTACCCAAAAGAGACAGCCGATCCATATTTCTCATTTATATTGAATATTGTACCCATCCATTCAGCCAGAAAGAGCCTAGTGGCTGCTGAACTTTGTCCTCCTGTAAGTGGTTATTAACTGCAGGCTTGCTTTCTGTCAGAAGGAGATAAGAATTGTGTGAAACCGAAATAAATTGTTTGGGTTGAGGCAAAGGGGCAAATCCTCCTGGGGACTGTGCTCCACTGGAGCAGGACAGTTTATACTCATGATCCAGAATCTTCAGCCACTACTCTAAAGGTTAGAATGGGACTTCACCCAAATGTGAAGTTGTGAGGGTGTGTGGGTGAATGTGACCTGTGCAGGAGGAGGGGACAACACGCTGCCTTCGTCCTTTGTTACCTGTAGATGATGTGACCTTGAAATGTGACCCTTTCCCATGTGAGTGATGAGTTTTCTCCTCTAACAGAACAGCACGCGGTACAAGAGCTGACCAAAGCCTCCATGAGCGGCATTGCCATAGACGGGGAGGTGCTCTCCTATTTGGAATTGGCACAGGTCGGTGTACACAGCTTTTTTTAAGATATTCTAGTCAGCTGCAGGACTTGCAGTACCTTACTGGTTCTGAGCATTGCTTCTAAGGGGCTCAAAGTCTGCAGTTCAGAGAGCGACTGTTTTAAAGAAGATTTTTCCATTAGTTCAAAGGTTAAACATCCATTTAAGTAATCTCAGAGGAGTTTGTCTTTCAAATATATATTTTAGTTTTTCTTGACTGTGGAACTTCCAAGCTCCATGTTCTCAGGACCACAGCTCAGTAACATGAAAAGCAATGTAATGAAGCTGTTCAGCTTTGTAATGGGGACTGATTCTTGCCTTCCTTTCAATTCAGCTCTTGTAGATTTATTTAGACCTGTATTGCAAAGGCCACATTTTTTGAATACTTAGACTGGCTACTCAGTCATCTGATAATTCAAAGTGAGCATAAATCCTCTTTATGTACAAATATATTTCAATGTTTCTTGAGTCCAGGAAGTCATTAAAAAAGAGAGCCCTCAGCTCACAGTTAAACTGCACCCCGCTGTTTTCCAAAAGGAATCATGCAGCAGACTCCCAGATGCAGTGGAAAAAGCTAAAATATTTTTTAAATGTTATTATTCTTGATTTCACACTAATGAGTCAGCTGCAGATTGGCTTCATGTCTGGGGTTTAAGTACCAGTAAAACACTGCACAAGCTGGCGGCCATGCAAGATGTTCTGCAGCAGTTATAATATAATAATCCTATTGCAAACATAGAAGTGAAGCAGCTCCCTTTGTTTTGATTTTACAAAGAGCGATTTTTCTTTTTTCTTCCTCCTGGTTGAAGACAGAAGCAGTATATTTAACTAGTTAGAACATCCTCTGTGCCCAGCACCTACCTCAATATGATGTGTTTATAACCTGATACCACAGCAGCCAGAATGCTGCAGTCCATACACAGGCTGTGCAATTTGACTTGCATTTTAGCTGTAAGAAGCTTGTACAAGATTCTGCCTTGAGCTTTCAGTGCACCCAGTTTCTGCCTAGAGGCAGCTCTCCAGGGAGTTATTTCGGAGCAGGGTTTGCAGGAAGTGTAGGGATATATGACAGGTACAGTCGCACCAGGAAATTCCAGTTCCAGCATGCCTTGGGCTCAGATCCTGTGAACACACTTTGTCAGACTCTGGGGATGTTAAACACCTATTCGTGAGCCTTTGGTGCCACTGATTGTTCCAGCAGAATTGTGCAACAAGGTCTGGGGCATCTCAAGGCCACTTCGGTCTCAAAAGCTCCCCTGTTGTGCTTGGGAGAGTTCTGCCAGTGCAGTCTGCTGAGGACCATTCTACTTTTAGCTGGTAGCGGGGGCTGCAAAATGAATGATAACCTCAGGAAATGGAATAAGCTCTTTGTTTTTCTTCCCAGTTTCACAACGCTAACCAGCTGGCAGCTTGGTGCTTGCACTACATCTGCACCAATTACAACAGCGTTTGCTCCAAATTCCGCAAGGAAATCAAAGCTAAATCTTCAGGTATGGGCAACTTCCCTCCTCAGTTTCCCCTTCTTTCTCCCCACCCAGTTGATTAAACATGAAGACAAAGATGAGCTCAGACAGCTAAGCCATGAGACCGAATTTCTGCACTATCTTGAACAGCGTTCATAAAGTCTTATCTGCAAAGAAAGGTCATAATCATTAGCCTGATTGCTGGGCGAGCATCATGTTCTTTACCTAATTCAGTGATGCTAAAAGGAACGGAGCTATTTTCAGGCTCTGCAATGAAAAAATACACTCTGTAAAGGCCTTGCTTTTTCATAGCTTTTGGTGGACTGCAGCCTCTTTAGTGCAAGCACTTTCAAAGTCATGTCACATTGTAAGTGGGAACTGGGTGAATCCTTGATAAGCCAGAGACTGGATGAACTGCATTGCTTTCTGCAGACACTCAAGACATTTCTGGGATTTGTGTATCTTACTCACTTGTTTGGGGTCTCTTTTTTCATTGTTTCTTTTTAATCAGATAATCAAGAATATTTTGAGAGGCATCGGTGGCCACCTGTGTGGTATTTAAAGGAAGAAGATCACTACCAGAGAGTGAAAAAAGAAAGAGAAAAGGAAGATGTTGCACTGAACAAACATCATTCAAAGCGGAAGTGGTGCTTCTGGAATTCCTCTGCTGTAGTTGCCTGAACAGAGCAAATAAGTGGAAATCCATAGCCAGAAATTAGTCTTATTGTTAGAAATAAGATGCAGTTCAGGTTTTCAGGAAACTGTGTTCCAAGTGTGCATTTATTACTGCTAGGGTCAAAAGCACAAGCTCACTGAAAGTGAGCCTGGAACAGCTCCTCGAAGTCATAGGTATATTTTTGACTGGTAAGCAGGTAAATGTTGACCATTATTACATTTCTTTTTATACAAAAAAAAAACAAATCCAGCACTAATGTTTCAGTCTCCAGTTGGGAAATATTTTTATACTGTCTGGTGTATTTTGTTCTGATGAAATTCTGGATACCATTTTATTTTACAGACCACAAAATAACCATGTAGCAGCTTTGTAATTAGATTTTAACTATTTTTACTATGCGAGTACAGTGAAATAGACAATCTTCAGTCATAAGAGACTGCTTTTAGAGTATCTCATAAAAAGTCATCTTAGGAAAAAAAATCTAGTTGCCTACTATAGGTTGTCTTTTTTAAACTAAGTACTGTGCACTGGTAATATAATTAGATGGTTATTTCCCCTTTCTAAAGTAAAGGGTTAGAATAAGATCCAATAACTGCAAGATATAGAGTGCTTGATCTTTGCTCAGCTGAATAATAGGCAGTATAATTACCTGTTCAACTGCAGGCAAATGTATTTCTAATATTTGCCGTGTAAGTGCAAATAATTACGACTACGTGGGCCATGCAAAGTCTAGTGAGTCTAAGTATTCAGAGGTTTTATATGTCTAGATCAAAGAGGATATTTCTAAAATCATTTAGAAGGGCTTATTAATTTATATCCTTATACAAGTATGGATCTGAATGCAAAAAGCAGTCACACTGCTTGCATTTGAATTACTGCATGGCAGTTACCTTGTTCTGCAGGATCTTAACCATGCAGCCATTTCTCATCCTGAATTCCTTTTTGCTTCAGTGCAAGCAAATGAAAGGGCTGCAGAAACAAATAGATGTTATCTAGTGTTACAGCATTTTGTAAGTGAAGAAGGGTCTTCACATACAAGATTACTTCAGTTTGATCCAAACTGTTTTATAGCTTTTGCCAGGTAGAACTCAGAATTTTAGATTATTTTTAAGTAGATGATATATTTCTCCTGGAAGCAGATTCCGAGAACGCTGGGGGCAAACGGATGGCAGAAAGGCAGGAGTTCTGCACAAGTGGTGCAAGAAAAGGAAAAGCTTCCTGTGTTTTCAAACAGCCCGTGTGTTTGACTTTTTACCAACCATTACTCTAAAGCTGCAGCGTTACACTAGATTATGTAAGGGTGAGAGCATTTTTTTAAAAGACCAAAACTGAAATACATAGACTGTAGAGCATACACATGCAATCCTGTGCAGCGTCTCAGGCACAACTCTGTAACCAAGGTAGTATTGTGTGTTAGGTTCCTTAATACTGTTTTGTGCTGGCAGCTCAGCATACCAATGTGAAAAGCTGTTTGTTTGTTTATTTGTGTTTTCTTTCTGTATCCAAAGGCAAGGCAGTACAGTCACACCCCAGCACTGTAGGTCAGGAAAGGCTTTGGCCTGAAAGCCATACACACCTCTACATATTTGCATTCTGAATGGACTAATTCTTGGCAGATGCTACCACAGAATGGTAGAAGCCACCCAGCACGGAAAGAGATGCTACTCTACAAACTTCCATGGGGAGAGCAAGTGAGAGAGTCCTACCCCTTTAAGATTCATCACCTTATGGTGATAAAGAAGGGCTATAAATGATGGTTGCAAATATGTCACCTTAATTCTCGGTCAGTGACACTATGTAGTGTGGAGAACATCAAATGAGAGAAGATGTGTCAAGACTAAGATGAGATAAATAGCTGTTGTCATAAAATGTTAACCAGTCACAATTTAAGTAAGTATTGCTACTAGGTTTTACACAACCAAAGCTATTGTATGATTGTAATCTTGCCAAAATGTAATGGATATGTATGAACCTGAGGTATATGCAATAATATCCAGTTATTCTAGTTATCAGCTACTATAACCAAGTGGCTGGTTCATTTGGTTAATGCTGTCTATGGCCTTTAATCTTGGTGGTTATTTTGTGTTTTTTATTTTGGGGGAAAAAAAAAGTCAATAAAACTGTTTAGTTACAAAATGTCTCCCAGCTCTGTGAAGAAACTTCCTAAATTTTGCATTGTGTGCTTCCCTTTTGAGTGCTGCTTGTAAGCATTCAGTTGAATTTTAGTGAACGGATATTTGCCCAGCACATTAGGATTTATGGTTGGAAATGGCACAAGGAAATGCTGCAGTGGTTGTATATGATGGTGGAAGGTTGGTGCTTGTCACTTACTGTTAAATTGCATAGCAAAAAAAAAAAAAAATCTCCTGCCACTTTTCCCCATGGTTTCTGATATTTAATTAGCATGATATACCCCAAGGGACATGAAACTAATTGGTCATGACAGACACGGGGAGGAAAAATGTAGGTAAACAGCAGGAAGTCTGTAAGGTTTTCAGCATGCTCTAAACTTTGTGCAAACACTGTTTTCCCTGCTTTCTCACTGCCTTAGTTGCCAACCATTATGCAGAATTCCTCATTAACTGCTCATAGGCCCTCAACAACCACTTCCCTGAATGCACCTTGTTTAAGTGATAGATGTAGAAAGTTGGTACTTTTCTACAGAATTTTTGCAAGATGTCATGCAAAGAATGCCATTTTAAGAGCTTTGAAAAAAAGTCACAAAGCAATGCCAAGGACACTGAAAGTAAGCACATTCAGTACACTGTTCTTTTTTTTTCAAGTGCTAATTTATGAAAATGTTGCATGTCTAGTTTATTTTTGGAAGCAGAAGTTTATTTCTTTGAACTTTCTATTAGAAAATATAATAGACTAAAAAGAAAAAGTGATGATGTTAGATGTAAAGATGTTTCTCTTGATTATGAGAAAAGCAGTAGCATGGAAGGAAGGAGCAAAGCAGAAGCATTGCTCTCCGGCGCATTCCTTTTTAAATAGTAAGACCAATATTAAGAAGTTGCATATCTTTTGTTTCTGGGGAAGTCTCATTCATCTTATTTCTTAGAAACGGTGTTTTTCTATTTGTTCTTTAAGACAGAATTTCTGTGAGCAAGTTTCTCTGCAGCACAACACAAACCAGTTTCCGCAGCTTCCTACCCACAAAGAGCACACCAGAGCCAGGAATAGAATTGTGTTGGGAGTGAGATGGGATTGGCCAGACCTCAGCCACAGCTCACTGACTTCATTCACTGAAGACCTGCTCAGCACAGTCTTTTAGTCAGATCAGGCCTCCAAGTGTGCAAAGGTAAGCCAGACAGTGCCAAATATGTGGGTATGGTAGGAAGGGCTGCGTGGTAGAAGAGACTAATCTGGAAATCCCTTTTGAGCACTGAAAGCATGATTCTGCCAAAAGGAGTAAGGAAAAGCAGCACAGTGATTTATTGCCTTAATTCTTCAGCCACTTACCCACAGAATACTCAAGAATAACTTATGCCTAGAAGTGTTGGATTTGTAAAACCAGGGGATTTTTTTCCCACGTTTGAGTAACAAGCACTGATAGACTAGCTGAAGGCATCTTGGAAATCCTTCTCTCAGGGTCAAGTCTTTCATCCTCTGTACAAAGAGGTTTAGATAAAGATCTAATGTACTAAATAGGATTAATTTTGGTGCGTAAACTCCATGATGGTGACATATTTAAATTCTTCCATACTTTGAGATTACAGTCTGGTGAAGAGATTTGCTTTGTCAGGTGAAACTACAGTTTTGTCCTAATTCTGTCCCTTTTTTTTTTTTTCAGATCAGTCTTTATACTGTTGTCACTGGGTAGACCAGCATTTATTTACTCTGGATTGGGATCCAAATTATGTACTAGGCAGTGAGATGTTTTTAAGGTGTCTGCTTGCCACTCCTGAACCCCTTAGATTTTTGGTCTATTGAAATGATCTAACAGCATTTGCATGAGTTTACTTATCCTGCAGGCAAAATTCCTATTGAAATGGATGAGATCCTACACACACACACACACTTCAGGCTTTGAGGTGCCACCTAATGAATTTACACGTTATCGCTTGCCTGTGTTCCAAATCTTCCAAAGAAGTTTGCTCTGTGTAGTGCATGCAGGATAAGGCTGTGTTTGCAGTGATAATCCCCATCCTGCAGGCTCTGCACTAGGATAATTCATTGTCAGTTAACTTATGCCTTTGCCTTTAGCTAAGGGAATAGAACCAGTGTCACGGATTCACTTTGCAGCAGCAGCCGGAGTAGTGAGACTATTGTAAATTTATATATGCAAACTAAATCCCTCACTGCTGCTTACATAAAGATCTTGATTTCTGGTATAAATATGAAAAGCTTTTGGATGAAGGCTGCAGGAGACTGAGATGAAAATTTGAACATTAGAAGGTGGGTTATGCTAATGTATCCCAGCTCTAGAGAAAATCAAACTGAGGGAGCGAAGACGTGATTCGGAGTGAGCAGTTTAGCATGGGACAACAGAGTTGTGATGGCTTCTTTATAATTGTTCAGCCTTACCATTTGGTTTGTAAGCAGACCACAGTTGTAACATCCCTCTGGGATGTTCTGCCGTAGCAAATGTTCCCAAGATGCAGGTCCTGCATTCCACCCCTACAGGTTACAGTGAAAACATTGTATTACATTGCTAATTGATCTCAGGTTGTTTTCTGTACAGCACTGGTACTCCTCAGTGTGTCCTTTGGCCTGTGGAGGAGCCCAGTGCCACCTCCTGGACAAGGTACATCTGCTTTTGTCTCATGTTGAAGGGTATTCCAGAACAGCAAGGATCTCCCCCCAATGCAGGAAGGATCTCCAGCCAGCTTCCTTCACTGGGACAGCAGACAGTGGAACAAAGCTTTGTGGCAGCCAGCTACTGTCCTCCTTAGGGATCTCAAGATAAAAGATGTAAAATTAGCAACTTTGGAAAAAACACCCCAAGTCAGAGACTGAGTCACAGAACACACAGGGATGAGGCGTGTGACAGTGTGGACAGCAGTATTTCAGGTATCATTTAGAGATGCTAAACTGGGGAAGGGTGTATTGCCTGGAGATAGCAGCTCTGGTTTTCAGCTTTAAGGAAAAGCAGCCTTCACCATTAGATCAAATTAGCAAGCTGGGTGCCATCCCTCTGAATTGCACAAGTATGAGCAGCCACACTGGAGGGCTGTCTCACCCCCCAGCCCACTCCTGGCCACTCTAAAGTTTTAGATAAGCAGCCAGGTGATGGCACTTCACAGTGAAGATTTTCTTAAGAAATTTCCTTGCTTTTTACATTTATTTAAAAACCAGGATTCTTTATTCCCCATTGGGATGCATACTTTTCCAAGTAATGGCGGCATAATAAGGATTACATGGCATTCAAGGTATTAGTGCTGAGGATTCAAATTATCCTCCTACAATTAGCAGCAATTTATGAGTATATGCTTAAACTTGTACCTTAGTCATTAAATACGAGCTGGGCATTCAGACTAGATGATCAGATGTCATTGCCCCCACCTCCTAGCGATTTTAAGTATTAGCTGTGCACTACATAATACAAAGAAATTTCTTTACATTTCTCCCCTGGGTCCTCAATTAGATTTACAGCCTTGTAAAATTTTGTGGATCCTTGTGCTCTTTGTATCACGTGTACATTTTTCAACTCTAGAGTATCTGGGGTTAGCTTTTAAACAATTGGCAGATCTCACCAAATGATGAAAGTCTTTTAGATGATGCCTTTTCCCACAAGCAGTATAAAGGAGGGGGGTTTCTAAGGAGCCCCCAGGGACTCTCTGGGGCCAGGAGAGCTCTGTGAATCCTCACCACTCCTGCACGGCAGAGTCCATGGGAAGAGCTGTGCTGGCTTGCAGGGGATGTGATCGAGTGTCACCAGTCCTGCAGCCTGTAAGACTTCCACGAGCACTCTGTAAAACAGCCTCAGCCAAGTGTAAGTACTCACACACGTACTGCTCGTTTTGGATGTCTCCCTCAGGCTGCTCTGCTGAGGCAGGTCCTCCCCAGCTCTGCTCCCCCATCATTTTGGCTGGCCAAGGGCAGTGAAATTCGAGTGTGCAGGAGGCATTTCCAGCCTGCTGAGCAGAGTGCATTTCTGGCAGGTGCTGCAGCTCCCACAGCTGCACAGCCTTGCCTTTCTCAAGTTTCCAGGCCTGGGAAAGGTAACAAGTTGTAGACTAATGTCTGCCCTTAATGGGGTTTTTTGATCTGCTCAGGGGGTCTGTTTGTTTGTTTGCTGTAGTCACAGCAAGGTTTGTTTTGTGGAAGCTATTAGTTAGGAAGATAGGAGGAATAAGAAATAAAAAATGACTGCATCAAAAGATAATTGGGTGATTACCAAAAGATAATTGGGTGATTAAGTTAAAGACTTGCTTTCCTTTCTGCTTAGGCCTCCAGTATGTCTGAAGGTGAGGAGGGGACTGAAGGTCAGTGCAGGGATTGCTGGGCAGAATTTTCCAAACTGTTAGTAGAACAGATTGCTGCTCTGTGGCTGAACAGAGGGACAAGGAGGCTGGTGCCTTGGGGATTGTTAGGAGCCATGAAAGGATTCACCTTCCATTTGTTCTGCTCGCTATTGGCAAGGCACTCCAGTAGGTGCTGCTGGTCTGAGTTTGTTGTAGGGCTCCAGGAAGGGCTCTGTGCCCTGCACTGAGTGGTGGTACGAGGAGCACACGTGCTATGCAGCTGTAAAGTGCTCCCCTAAGGCTTCAAAAGCTTGTTTCCTTAAACCTGGTACAGAAATCCATTGTTTCTACCCATTGCATTTCCCGTTGCACCTCCAAGCTGGTTTTTTCAGTTCCTGTCAGCCAGCCTGCCCACGCACAGCAGTCAAGCTGCAGAACTTGCCACGTGACACTGGGGGGTATGAAGAGTTGCATGAGTTCCCAGGTAACCTGGAAAGGTTCATGGATGAGAAGTTTTCTGGGAGTTAATGAATACATAGAGAATATGCCTGACTGAGCAGCTTCCAAAGTCAAACAAATAGCTGGGGGGGGGTTCAGAAGAGGCATTGCTAACTGGTCATGCTGTGCTTTGTTTCTCTGGGCGTCAGGTTTTGGCTGCTGTCAGAAGGGCTGTGTTCAGCCCAGGGTGGAAATTGGAGAAGTCCAAACTCATGGAAAGTAGAAAGGTTATCAGGGAGTAACTAAGCACTCCCTTACTATTAGAGGTGAATGGCATCAAGTGAAATTAGCACATGGCAGGCTCACAACCAAGAGCATCTCTCCACACCAGTGTTAACTGAGCTGCAAAATTTCTTTCCAGAGAACATTGGCTGGAAAGTCACACAGCTCCCAGAAGAAACCTTGTGGGAGGAAACCTGTCAAATACAGATCATAACCTTTGCTTCAGGAACTTAAACTCCAGGCACTGCATGTTGGGAGCATATTCCTGTGTAAACCGCTCAACAAAATAAATTATGCTACACTGCTACACAGATCATTTTGTGCTTACCTTTATGTTTCCTGAAGCATCTGCTGTTGGCCACTGTCAGAAGCAGGAACTGGCGATGAGCAGATCTTTGTTGATCTTCTTGTAGCTCTTCCCGAGATCTGACTGAGGACCCTCCTGCTTCACTGCAGAAAGACCCAAACCTGCTCTTCCCCTCCCTGTGCTGCAGGCAGAGTCCCTTGTGTTTGAACAGGCTGGTGTCCATTCAGGAGTTCATCACTTACCTGTTGGCAAGTACAGGCTCAGGCCAGGAAGGGGGAAGAGGGAAAGCAAAGGAATTAATCCGTTCCTGGAAGATTGTAGTGTTCCATTGTTGTGTGCCAAAGATTAGGCTTTTAGAAGAGGTCAGATCCATGAAGTGTCTGAGTCTACAGATAGAAAGACTGCAAAACAGACACCCCTTTGAGCACAGGAGCCAGACCCAGGCATCAGCTCCTGGGACTGAGTCAGATTAGTCCTGCCCTATATTCTTAATGATGAAATCTGGCCTCACAGTTTATAGTGAATGTTGGTTGTTCTGGATGATGCTACATCATATGAGAATACACAGCACAAATACAGTGTCTACCAGGGATTTAAGTCACCTTGAATCATTTTGCCCTACCCAAGCACCCGAGTAATATGTTAGATTCAGCTCTTTGTGTTGTGAACCCCAGGGTCACCTACTCTTTAGAAGTCCCTTTTGCCTGCTGGGAATTAATCAGTTTCCTGTTCTGGAGCTGCACAGTAGCACATTAGAAAAAGAAATCAGTGCTGTGAGCAGTGATAGTAGGAAAATATGGAGATATGTCTTGCCTTAAGTGTGGCCAGCAGCCTGTAGCTGACTGGAGAGAGCCAAGGTAAATACGGTGTCCAGCCTGCCCTCAGTCCTGCTTCTTACTCACTTGGCTTATTTTCACAGACAAAGCTGACAAAGCACCATCACTTCGCGTGATACATGTTTCTTCTATTGCACTGGGAATAATCTTTCATTACCATAAGCTTTTTCAATTTTCTTAAGGCCTTTTACCACTTTGCCAGCGTAGCATAATTTATTTTGTTGAGCGGTTTACACATGAAAGTGTGTGAAGTTTTATTTATGTGTCTCTGATGAGTTCCTTCCTGGCTAGTGGTTCAGTGTTGTGGGTTTTGGGGTGGGTTTTTTTTTTTTTTCAAAGTAGCTTTCTGCTTTCACAATGCAATTTTCCACCTAAAAATGCGACTTCTAACCTGCTGGCTTCTGTCACCCCCCAGCAGTTCAATTCTCAGCTCCAGCAGGCAGAGCAGAGCCGAGCCAGGCATGCTCCCTGCAGCAGGAGCTCCTCCCTTTTGTCCAGAGCAGCTGAGGACCCTCCAAACAGCAAACTGCCTCTGAGGTGCTGTACTTAGGTTTTCTGGCTTCATGCCCTTAAAGTTGCATCATTTTTTCCATATATTATATATAGTTTTAAAAGTTTAGTTTCTGTCTACTCTTGCCTTTAAGAGTGAAATGGCTCTTTCCCCACCACCCCGTACATCCTCCCCCCTCTTGAAACTTAAGCTGTTTGTAAGCTATATAGTAAACTGTGGGCATTAGGTTTGTGATTAAAGATGACTGTGGTTGTATTCACAACAGAGCACAGGGAAAACTACACTTGGTTTTGTGCAAGTGCCATTAGTGACTGAGAGCTTGTGCAGCACCCCAGGTAAGACAGAGCCATCAGACACTGCCCAGCCCTCACTATTTCTTGTGAAAGAAAGAAAGAGCTTTCACACACTCCTCCCAGATACACTGACACCAGATTCCAGTCACAGCACATCACTTGATCCACCATAAATGCCTTTGGGGAAGTGCCCAGGTTCAGCTGAGAGCCATGTTTACGTGAGGCTTAGGGACAGGGGTTTTTAATAGGGACCCAAACCTTGACAAAACACCTATATTTGTCAGTAGAGTAAACTTTGAGTCTATTGGTACTAAACGAAGCTGGCTAACAAAAATTACAGCTTTTCCTAAACATAGGTTCAGAGGCTTTGTAGTTCAGGGAGAAGAGCACCTTCTGTCCTTGCCCTGCCTCAGTGGCACCCTGTTTGGCAGACTAGGCCCTTGGGAGTACTGTGCATACTTCACCACCTTTTGGAATGGTAAGAAGAAAAATGAAATAGTATCTGGAAGAGTCTGAAGAGTGCAAGGTAGGAAACACCAGGAGAAACCAGGACTTACTTGATGCACAATCATCACCATGAGTGGATTCACCTGCATTCACTTTAGCTGAGAAGAGTCTTTATAAACCTCATGCAGTCACTCAGCTCCAGGTCCTCCCTCTTGTACCATCACCCTCTGACTTCCAGCTGCAGGAAAGCAGGGGAGCAGCTCATGAGGCAGTACCACAGGTAAGACCTTAGGACAACCTTCCCACCCTTCCCTTTGGATGAGTGCCACCTGCACAGATGGCTTCCTTTTGGCTCTGCTTTCTGCTGACTTGTACCTATTAGAACCTGCCTCAGATCAAATCTGCCTTTGCAGAGCTAGCTAAAACAGAGCTGTGAGGATAGTTGTGAAGGAGCATCATATTCCTTGATAAATACAAGGCTCCTTTCCTGTTTTGGGATACTTTACCCACTTGCTAAGGGTTTTGAAGGTTGCCAGGAGAAGAGGAAAATATGTCAAACAAAAAATGCATTACAACATCTAAAGAGGGTAAATTAAAAGCTGAATGGGCTGTTGAAATACTAATTCAAGCAGTAGGAGTGGCTGATCATTAACTTTTCTGTAGTAGACCAGGCAATGCTATAAAAGCATATTACTAAGATTAATTAACTTTGCACCATAACACCTCTTTTAAGTAGGTGGATTACCTCACTGAATAGGGAAAAAGTGATAGAAATAAGTACTCTGTGGAAGTTAATTGTAAGTACATCAGCTGCACAGAACCCCACACCTATTTGTCCTCACTCATTGTATAATTGTGCAGCAACAGTACCCTCTTACAGCTCTGAGCAAAACATTTTCCCTGCTATTAGTGACCAGCTGGGATTTGTGGTCAAGATATCCCACATGGCAGCTCATCCCTACAGTTATTACATGTTTTACTACCCATTCCTTAATTAAACTCCTCTTTCTTTAGCACAATAGTGTAGCATAGCAGCAGGGAGCAGAGACTGAAGTCCAAAGATGATGGGAATTTAAAACTGTTTTCTTAACAGAGGCATCCAGCAATGTTATGAACTAGTACAAGCCAACTGCAGTGAAACCAGAAGGTTTATAGCCAGTAATGGATGCCACAACTGGACAAAAGAAGCTGGAAGGAACCCTTAGTTCGGTCTAGAAGTAAACATACATGTTTAACAAACCCAGACCTGAACTTCTAACAGCAGGAAACCACTGGAGTGCCATGGGATGGAAGATTTTTATGTAAAGGAAAGAGCATTCCTATAGGTCTTGAAAGACACAAATCTCCTTTTCCAGTTTACACTTCTTAAATAAAAGAAGAAAAACAGCAATTTACCTTTTACTTCCTTTAACTCTCAGCACTACTCTCACTCTCCATCAACAAGCTCTGGAGGGGTCACCTCTGCTGCTGCTTCAGCTTTTATAGCCCTCCCATTCCCCACATGCCTTTGCAGTCTCTCCCCTCCTCTTCCTCTTCCCCTGGCCTTTATTTCACTGGGCTTTTACCTACTAAGTCCAGCATAGGTTTTAATTGTTATATCCATCTTTTTCTGCTGAAACCGTGTTCTTTAAGTGCAATAATGCCTTCTTGCTTTCATTTTGCAAGGAAAAGTGTTTTAATGAAAAATATTTTTAAATCTTAGTGAAAACTTATGCATAAGCTTTGGCATGTTCTTTGGTATGGAGTCATCTACTACAGCCCTATGTTTGGATCTCAAAGAGGGCATCTCTTCAGAGGATCTTGAAAAAAGGTAAGACAATTCTGCTGATCAGAAAAGAAATAGATAGTGGTGTTTAATCCTTTTGTACGTGCCGCTGCTTCAACTTCAGTCTGCAGCTGAATTTTTCCTGAAATTGTTCAAATATAACCTTTTCTCCTTGGTTCCACTGGGCAGCAAGGCCTGAGGAAAGAGAGTTTTCATTGTTGTTTTCCTTTGCACAATGGAAGGAAAATGCTCCTTCATGGTTGCTCCCTCTGCCCATATCACACACTGCATTTGTTGACAGCCTGTGGTTCCGTGGGAATACATGCACATGACTAAGTGTATGAAGGAGTTACTAGGGATGTTCCTATGCTTTGGATGTGTTCATTGGAGCCTCTCTGGAGCTAGATGTTTTCCTCAACATGATGAAACTCTTGGGGGTGCTCTGTCAGTCTGGTTTGTGGTCCAGGTTAACATTCCGTATGCTGTAAATTTACCTGCTGTAGGGAAGGTTCCTCCTGCCAGGAGAGTGAGTGGTAGTTCATAAACAGGCCTGGATGGGTTTGGCTGGGTCTGTTCCCTTCACCTGCTCCTGCCAGTCCTTTTTGTGAGTGGGGTTTGCTGATGGGGCAGGAACCTCTCAGGTAGTCACAGGACATTACACCTCCAGTACTGATGTCTCAGCATGACTATTTTATCTGGTCAGAAAGTCTTATGGGGCCAATTGAGATCATATAGCTTGTAATTTTATAGCCAGAAAGTATTAAAATAATTATAATAAAGTAATAATAATAAACCTTCACTTACTTTAATGTCAAATGTTTCTGACACTGATAATTCCTCCAGCTTGCATATAACTCCCATAGCCTGAAACTCTTCTGAATGAGTCCCATGCTCTTGTTCCACAATCCCATGGGTAAAATCTGAAAAGCTGACTTTAACTCCTCAGTAGGGGAAAGGCTTTCTGGGTCCTTATAACAGATTTCATTGAATGGGATAATCTTTCCTCCAGAAGGCAAGTTATTAAAATGGCAAAGTCAAGCACTGTCAAAATCACAGAAAATGCTGTGAGCCTGTCACTTTGAAATTGTAGGGGCAGATGGTGAGAAACTGTCCTGCTGGTCAGGGAACTTTGTGAAGGCTCAGTTACTTAGACCAGAATGATTTTCTGTATTTTTTTCTTCAATATGTTTTTTGTAAGAACATTCCATTTGTCATAGGCTCAAAGCACATATCACCTAATATAGGTCAGCTGCTTCATGGTAATGTCACATCCCAGAATAGCCTTTTCATCTGATGTGCCTTTGGTAAAGCAAGGAAGCCTGTGAGCTTTTTCCTTGTTCAGTGTTCCTCCTCAATTGTGCAAGCCACAATTGTAATGCAGTGGCATGTTGGTTTTGTTTTGTTTGGGTTTTTTCCCCCGGGAGACCTGAAGTAACAGAATACTTTCAGGGCAGAGCTTAAGATTCAGACAGCAGGATAGTCCCTGTGCAAACACAAAGAATGACTGGAAGAATAACCAGTGCTGGATGGGGGGCTGGCTACCGAACCGAGAGCTGTCTGGGATGTGCCCAGAACACGATCTGAGGCTGTTCAGAACTTTGTTTATCTGGATGCTGCTGAAGAAGCTTTCCTTTCCCTGGTATTTTAAAGGCAGGTGTTGTGACCTATCACTTGCTAGATTTGTTTGATGTGAAATCTGAGTCTGGCCATGGAAAAGAACACTGCAGGAATGAGTTCATTTTGCTGCCTGCTGGAGGTAACACTGAACAGCTTATTCTTTCCAGTTTTCTTGTAGTTTGAGCTTAGTGTTGTGCTGTAAATGTAATAATCACATTTGGGAGGAAAATTGGCACATGTGGTCTACCATTAGAAGACTTGGAGCCTTCAACTTTGCTTTAGCTTCTCTCAGAGAAACAGGCGTGCTCACACAAAACTTGTTGCAGAAATGGTGCTGGAAACACCAAAGCTCAAATAAATTCACATCTTCCCTAGACACTACAGGCTTCTCTAAGTCACATCTAGTGAGACTGTTGGCTTCATCAGCTGGGAGAGACTTTCCAGATGGCAAAATACCAAATGGATTTTAAGGCCATTTACTCCTCTTCTAAGAATTAAAGGAATCAAATCAAACAAGCAATGGAACCAAAGCAAAACCATTTTTTAACGCTGTTTGACTGCAGAGAGATTGTAAAACAGAATCATTTGCTTTGCAAATGCTCCCTCTGTTTGAAATAACTGGTAGATATATGCAGAAAATGCTCTCAGTTCAAATGACAATATAGAGGTGTTGAGGGCTAATTAAGACAGTTGATGTTTGTTCAAAGTTTGAAGAAAGGAAACCTTGGACAAGCACTGCTTTTTGTTATCCATAAACTTGTGTTTTTCTAAGTCAGGGCTATTCTTAACTAATAAAGTATTTTCAAGTAGAAATAAGTTACATGAAAAAATGATTTTATATAGTGCAATTGGTTTGTATAATTTTTTCATTGCAGCAGACTAGAATGTCAGAGCTAATTTTTCTTCTTACTGGTATGAGGGCAAATTAAACCCTACCATATTTCTCTAGTTTGTTTTTTTTCTTTGAAGAGACCAGTCTAGTTTTTATTGTACGTGGCAAGAGCAGTCTGAGGACTCTAGTTAGGATACATCAAATAATTTTCTAAGGAAAAAAAAAAATCTTCCAGAGATTTCTTTCCTGTAGCTTTTCACTAAGAAGTGTTGTCTTGAGCTCCTCAAAAGCACAAGGTGATTCCCCCCTGCATTCATAGTCCCTCTCCTGCACTTGAGTGTGCAACATGCTGGTGCAGTGCAATGCGTTGTGACCGAGCAGATCTTTGGCAGACTTTCCACAAGTTGGACAATGATAGATGGAGACTCTCTGAGTTAAGTCAATGTCAGATTTTACTAAAGACTCTCTTTTTCTTTGTACTCAATCTCTGCCCTTAAAATTAATGCTACTTGTGGAGATGGGTATGTTATGTGTGATTTTTACTTCTCTTTGAAAACCACCCCATTATAAAGAAGCAGCATTAGTATTTTTTTCCACTTACCAGAACAAGTAGTCTGACATGTCCGCATGGCATAAGAGGACACTTGCTGTGTGTTTACATTTTTTTATGCTCTTTGACTACGTGTGAAATGCAATTGTACCTAGATCGTATTATAAGTACTTGAATGAGAATTGGGAAATTATTAGTGCATTTTTTCATTCCCAAGGATAACTATCAAAGTACAACTCCTACACATTAGCACTTGCATTTCTGCCTCCAGTAGTTCAGCGAACAGAATCATTAGTGTAAACTTATGGTTGTTATGTAGCTGTACATCACTCTGTACATTGAGAGGAGAGAAAAAAATCCTAATCCTTCATGTACCAGCACTGGGGGAATTTTACCAGGCATGTGACTGTATAATCTCATGCCTCAGAGCAGATCGAGTCATCTGGGAAGTATTTGACATGGTCCTACTTTTAGCCAAAAGCTTTGCTCTTAGGAGAATACATATTAACAAGTGAAAACAAGACCTTATATTTAAAGTCAGTGTTGAGGACCAGATTTTGAACTTTGATAAAATTGACTCTATTATTATTACTTTTTACCGGCAGAGAATTTGGTCAGGCTTATGATACTTAGAAAGTGACAGACTGCAAAACAAAACCAGAGGTGCAATTTTGCACACACATATCAAATCCAGAATGGAAAATCTAGAGATTAAGCACACAGACTTCAAAAAAAACCACTGCAAAGCTGGCCACTGTGGACAATTGATAGCAATTTGAGAGACTGATTACAAGCCTGTTGGAGTTTAACTGTATTGACTGGCACTCCTGTAATACTTGCTTTATTAAGCACAGTCATTCTGATCATTAATTTCAGCATGAAATGGTTTTTACAGAGGCTTTTGTGCATTAGCATAAGTGATTCTTCACTAAAGAAAGAAATCAGTGTTAGTGCAGTACTGGACATCTTTGAAGTTTGCAAAATTTAACTGCCCAGATGTTTCATGAAAGGCTTTCAATGCAGATAGTATTTTCAGCCTGGCTGCCTACCAGAAAATAAATACCCTTCAATTTTTCATGGAGCCAGGAGAGTCTGACAGTGTTTTCTCCTCTTCCCTGCCCCCTGCCTGGCTGCCAGTACCGAGGTGCCAGAGTGACACCTCGTGGCCATGGGAGAGGAAACATAAGGAAACTTCAGAAATAATGTGAGAATGCAACTTTTATCCTAAATACACATCAGGACTTTGTCTTATCACAGCCCTTCTAAAATAATGTTTGCTACAGCTCCATTGTTTTTGCTTTCATACATTAATATATTAAGCCTCAAACACTAAGAAAGGAAACAAAATCTGTTAATTAGTGATCCAGGGAAAAGTGCCAGAATTTTGCAATAAGATTAAAAAAAATAATAATAATAGTAATAATAATAATACTTACACTTTCCCAAAGTATTTAAAATTTTATTTTACAATTCATGATTATTTCTTTGACAACTTTTAAGGACTTTTTTTCCTCATAGGAACATAAAGTAGTTCAAGCTTTCCCATTCATCTGCCAATTTTACATGTTCTACATTGTTTTCCTTCTTCCTTTTATCCTTTAGCTTGTCACCAAAAAATGCTGAGTAACTTTTAGCTTCCCAGCAAGTCCATAGTTCCAGTACACCTAAGGATGAGATTCTGAACTGGATGAGGTGATTAATAGAAGCTGTAATTCCTCATCTTCAGATTGTAGTTTTAAAAATCAAAATAGATCAAGACAAATCTACTAGAAGAGAAACCCCCTGCCTTGTTGTAGCCAGTGAGTTAATAGATATTTCAGAAACATATTTCAGCATTGTGGGGGGGGGGAGGGGAGTGAAT
>VWZG01006183.1:252391-265446 GCA_013396735.1 Grallaria varia | reverse complement strand
GAACTGGCAGGTGTCAGGCACATTTGTAATACAGAGTATTCCATGCTCAGAGCCCAGAGCAAACACAGTTCAAAAGCAGCTGTGAAACATTTACACTGCTGTCCATGGTTTACACAGCAAAGGGCTGAAATGGAGCACAGAATCTCAGACTTGCTCACACTGAGTGATGAGAGGCTGTTCTGAGATAACACAAAAAAGGTCAAGAGTGTGGGAGTTATGTGGGAAGCCACCAAAGATGACCCACGAAGAGGGACACTAAGAGACTTAAGTCTTTTGCTGCTTTCCTTCAACTAGTCAAATCCTCCCTGATCTCCACAGGGGTCTGGAGACCTGCTAGGCCACAGCATGATCCATTAGGAGAACCTACAGGGTGAAAAGGACTGACCTTTCTTTTTATCCCACCCATGCCACCAATTGAGTGCATTTTGGAGTGAGAGTTAATGGGTCTGTGCAACAAAAGGCGGTAGGTGCAGAGGAAATCAAAGAGAGGAAAGTTCTTTTACCCTCATTTGGGTTAGGAGAGCCCATGGACATCACTTGCTAAGCAAGTCTTAAGCTATCATGGAAAATACATGTTCCTCCAGGACTGAGGATCCATGCTGGAAATCTCCCAGATCAGAGGTTTCGGTTCTCAGTCGAACACATTGCCTTGCACTTACTGGATATTTTGTGAGTTGTAGGCAGGGCCTTTTAAAAATTAAATTCAATAGATTGCCACTGAAAACAGTTTTGGAAAATATTTTCTAAAACCTCCTCCAACAGTCTAGTCTAAACCTACAGAGGTCAACAGAAAGGTTTTCACAAAATTCAAAGAACTGAATATAAGTATTTCTGTAAAGCCACTAATTATCCCCAAGGGCATAATTCCTGTCACTTTAGCAATTAGAGGGACCAGTTACCACCTTCAATTCTTCCATTAATGGCAGCCAGCCACCTCTACAGGAGATAAATGTTTGGGACCAGCCAATTAATCTGTTAGCAGCAGCATCAATAGAGACTATCGATTCAAACACAACAAGAATATATTGAAATAACCAGGCTGAAGTAAAATATCCCCAACAACAGAGGGGAGCACCCAGTACCCTGCTGACATTTACATGCAAGGAGACAATGCTTTACAAAGGAATAGAGCAGGAACAATATAAAAAGCCATTACCTGGAATCAGCCAGACACAGCAGATGTAAACCAGAGCAGCTGGTGGTCCAAGCAATGGGAAATTTTTAGATTACTCCATAAATTGATGTAGCTTGTCAGAAAATAAGGCAAGAAGCTCGGTTGAGAATGAGGCCTCTATATCAGTGTTTCCTTATTCCAACTCAGTCTTTACAAAGCTGATGCAAAATAAAATTAAATTGAGCCAGTGGTAGTGCTGTGCCTTCATGCAGGTGTGTAGGCAACAAGCAGGAAATTCTGCTGTTCAAAACTAGCTGTTCAGAAGTAACTCCAGCTACCAACATGGGAACACTTGTGAGTTCTCAATCATTTGCTGCACAAGTTTTATTTGCTGCTTAAAAGTAACTTTAGGTATAGCAAATGCAGTTGTAATCTGACTGAATAGGTATCTTCTTTCCTGACTTCATGAGGTACATTTCCCCTCCCCCTTGGAACAATACAAATCTTACACCCACCCAGTGCTTCAACAGGAGAGGTAGAAAAGGAGCACTTTGTAGTGCACATTCCTGAACAAACTGAAGGTTCCTTAGGTAATTAATAGGAGGGAAGGTTGTTTACATGATTCTTTTAGCAACAGCACAAGGGCTTAACATCCCCTCCCTCCCAGGGAAAACTGATGATACAGAATACTGGAAACAGAGCTATACACTCAGCAGTGAAAAGCTGCAGTCAGCCCTCTACAGCACCCCAGGGATTACAGCAGCATTGCAGTCACCAGCTGCTGCACAACTGGCCTGAGGCAGTGCCTGCTCAGCCCCTCAAAGCCTGGTACCTCCCTAGGCTGCTCTATTGATTTAGTTAACAGCAGCTTTAGACTTCATTCAGAAACAAGTTCATGCATAAGGGACATTTTCCAACTTTCATTATTCAGAGGTGTGCAGCATTTTCTTTCATTTAATAAGTTTTTTTTAATCATTAACTTCCTTCCTCTTGTCACACACATTATCACCTTAACCTTATTCTCTCTGGCACTAACTGTACAGTGTCCCAGGGCAAGTAACATCCTCATTTCCTAGCAGTTTGTGTTCCAGTGGCCTCAGCTTGGCCTAGCACAGGGAATACAGTCTGGTTAATGCTAATGCAAAGAATTTTAACCTCAAGGTGGGAAGTGCTAGGCAATAACCTTTCCAGAGATGTCCTTACCTGAAGGATCTTTTCTCCTTCATGAAACTTCTCGCTTCTCCTACCCAATATGATTTGTAACTGCACAGATTCACTGGGTTTTTAGGAGAGCCTCCATGGAAATTAAACAGACTTACACTTTCAAAAGCAAAGGTGACTCTAAAAGTGGCTAATGTATGACAGGAGAAAATATTTAAGACAAGAAAATAAGCAAGAGATACTGCAGTTATGATCAAATTGCTAGGAACTGTCAAATGAGATTGAGTCTGGATCAAAGGAAAATGCATGAAGAGATGAGCTCTCCATGATTGGTAGCAGCAATTTCTGGGGGAGAATATCTTCTGACCCTGTTCCATCTCCAGGCACCATAAAGGCACATAAACAACTGGAACACATAACAGGCATAACAAGGCAAGTCCCTGGGAAAGAGCAGATTGTAAATGAAACTCTGTTTGAAGCAGGTTACATCTGCCTGTCCAAAATAAAGAGGATAGATTCACTGAGCACTTGCAGCAAAAGTACTGGCCCAGGAAGGACCACCTCTGACCCCAACAAGAGCAGTCTGCCTTTAAATAAAGTAGTTCCAACCCCAGTTCTTACAACATTCAGAAGAAATCTACTGCAAGAGGTACCAATAAATAAGTTTGCTGATTTATCACCCACAGTGGATTAAACTGTGCCTGGCAAGGTACCACCAGTTTTCACCAGCATAAAATGGAGCTTTAAATGGCCAAAACTTGAACATCACAAACCTTCCACATGCCAGACCCAGACAGCAGGGCAGTTACAGCACAGGTGATGTATTTTTCCTGAAAAGATTTGTCTCACTGATAACTTTGCACTGTGTTGCAAGGTGGAGCTGTTACAGCAAGTAATGTCTCTGAATATGGCATTTGCCACTTGATCTGATGTCAGGCACACATGGACACAAGTTCCTTTCCCTCTCCTAGTTGCTTGGAGTACTTTAAAAGTTCATTCAGAGCTACAGTGATGTTATACTACCAATTGTAACAGTGCCCAGGTAAGCCAGAATTGCATACTTTTCAAGTTATTGCTTGAAAAGAAGGTTTCTTTAGACCATGTTGTACTTTTGTTAATTAAGATAGGCTAAAGTGTTCACTGTATCACGTGAAACAGACAGACACCAGTTACTTCTATAACAACAAAAAAAACCCACTTTACCAGTATTACAAGCAACAAAAAATTTAGTTTGCCTAGCTAAAGTTTTCTTTCCACACAAAATAGTTAAAGTCTGGCCACTAACTTCTGATTTTTTAGAGCAGTTACTCTTTTCTACACCAAGGTAATCAATAAACACCAGTACAATCCCGTGGCCTGTAAAGCACATATCAAGTTACTACACTCAAAAGCAGACCAATTAGGTCCCTAGTTTGTCTTGAAATTGCATCCTCTCACTGGTGTTAACAGAAACAGCCAGCCATCCCAATCTTCTTTCCCACCACCTTCAATTAAGTAACATACAAACAACTATTAGTACAGCCATATCAACTTTTTACAATATTTTCACCTGTTCAGTTAAATACTGGGGAGCTTTAAAAAACTCCTGCTGTAATTATGGGAAAAATCTATAGCCATATAGTATCTGAGTCTTTGATTACAATTCCTAGCAGTCATATTAAGTCAACTTTTACTTGACTATTCCTATATGAAGACAGGCTAGTTTCCAAATTCAATCATAATCCAGGGGGTTCTCTGATTCTCATTAAGTTAGAACTGCAATACTAGTAGCAGTTGGAAGGGACCCTATTGGGCAGATCTACATTTGTATAGAGATAGTACATGCAAAATTTAACATAACATACTTCAAGGGGTCCAGGAGTTGGAAATATGCTAATTCACTAATTAACATGCCAACATCGAGGAAAATTCTTGGGCCTTCAAGTTAACAGAAGAGCAAGGGATTTTTCTCAAATACTGATTTGCAGCTACCTTCAAAAACTCAAACCCTAAAAATTAGTTTGGCCATTTACTTGACTTTAGTGAGTTGCAGTTCAACATACCTCAAGGTACACATCTTTTGGCACATCAATTGCCACACAAGTCAAATTGAAACTGACATCACATTGAAGCAACTTAAGAATTTCCTACCCTATGAAGAATAAGAATTTAGTGTTAGCAGCATTTTTTTTAGCCAACTGGAACCTTATGAGTGCATTCCAAAGAAAACAAGAGTCCTTTTGCAGAGAAACAGCAGTCTGGAAACAAGTTCAATCCTTCAACGGGTTTAAAGCTTTATTTATAGAAAGATGACTGCATTAATTGCATCAATATTTGCATTGTATTTGAACTCAGCACTAAAAGGTTAATATTTACACTTAGATAACACTTAAAACAAAACAAACAGAATACAGCCACAGTTTTAGAGCAGAAAGACAGACAAAAGTTACAGACTTCAGTGTGAAAGTAATCACAATTATTTCACTCTGGGTTTAGTTCAAAGGCCTATTTCTTAATCAGACCAGCTGGAAGAGTGGATTTGTCCAAGTCATCAAAATATGGATGGTTCAAGGCCATTTTGCCAGAAATTCTTTTCGCAGGATCATAAATTAACATTTTCTGGAAGAAAAAAACCCACATTTATTCCCTCATGAAATATGAACTACAGTCACATTAAATAGGTAGATATTTAACCATAATAATCAAGTAACCATAAAGACATTGTCCCCCTTTTTTCCCCCAACTTCTCACAGCTGGAGAGGGTATTTGCGTAAGTCAGTGGTAGGGCAGTAACAGTGCATGACATTGCACAAAGTGAAGGATCACATTTACCCTCCTGTTCAGTAACCAGGCCCTTCCCCGGATCTGGGTACCACATGCACCAAACTATATCCAGAACCAGCATCAAGTAGCAATAATTATTTGTCTCAGCCTCTTACTATGGAAATTAATTAATAATCTTTAGACTGTTAAGGCCCAAAACATTTACATGAACAAGTGGTCTTACACTCATTTCATTACTGATATTGAAGAAAAAGTGATGTCAAATTGCTTCTACTTAGCTTGGTGAAGCACTTTACAGTTAAAATATAAGAGTGATCACTCAGTTTCAAAATCCAAATAGAAAAGTAGATAGGTAGAACCAAAAAAAACCCCAAAAAACACAGAATTAAAACTTGAGTTTCTTTGCAATAAGTTACTTCAACTGAATACGTCAATAAAGAGGATTGAGAGAAAAAAGCAGGAGCATCATGGCCCTTAAAACAGCCCCAGAACTTTCTAGAACAGGCAGAAAATTTGTTTTGCTTGCAGTTTAAAAGAATATCTATCTACAGTTTATATCATACAAGGGGTCAAAAAGACCTAAAAGCAGCAAAGTCTCTGCAAAGAGACTATTTTCTCCTTACTAAAGGACAGCCCATTCCAAATTTAAGTAATCAGGGTTCTACCAGCTGCCTCTCCCCTGTCCCCACAACAAATTTGTCTTCCAGAACAAAACTTAACCAGTATTACTCTGCCCAGTATTCAGTCTTGACATTTAACTATCTTAACACTTCATCCTACAGGGAGTCTTCCAGGTTGATTTAAACCTCTGAATTTGTATTTGTATTCTCAACTTCTACCAAATACTACACTGCCTTTAGATTTAACCTTGCATGTCCAATTTTACCTTGTGAGAGGTTCCCATCAGCCGTACCCCAGAACAGTGTCCTACAGTTAATACTGGTATCAAAAATTCTCTTAAGATTGACTCAGAGGCAAATTTCTCTGGAAAAGGGATGGTGACACTGAGACTACAGCACTTCAGCTGAGAAATTAAGTGACAATTTCTTCTTTGAGCCATCTGGAACATAGTTTTTCCTGGAATCTATTGTCTTGATAATTCAAAACTTTTGATGACAGCCATTAAGTGCTTTTAAACCCTGGCCACAGAAGTCATTTAAGCTTATGAAGGTCTCAAATTTACCACCTCACTCAAGCAACTGGAATTACACATTTTTGCGTTAAGACATTTTCAAAGACAGCTCCTTTACATGCTAATTATATGTATATGTTCTATTACTGCTTCAGGCTTAGAAGTGCCATTGGAAACAAAGGCATTCCCATCAGAAATAACACTGTCACCAGGCACGAATAGGAAACTAAAATGTCAACAGTTATTGAATTAAGGCAAAACTGCACAAGATCTTAAGAGCGTTTAATATGCTTTGAGACTAGCATTATATTAACACTTGAACTAGTAAGTTTGTTTGCCTTTATTCTCAGCAGCCCAAAACACTGGTTTTGCACAGTGAAGCCCTACCTAAGCTCAGATGTCTGCTCAGCAGGTCAGTTTCATATGAGTGTATCAACAAAATTCTCTTGTAGTTTGTAAATACAATCAGTAACAAGTCTATTTCAAACTGATTTAATAATGATGCTTTCAGTGGTCACAGGGGAACCTGTCAGCTTAAGTCACTTATCTCTAAGACAATTCTGCTGCAAGGTTCAGAGCGATTCAAGACAACTACACATTTCACAAATGTTCAGGTTATCAGTGTAACTGTGGCTCTGGTTCCTTCCCTACAACGCTCCCCCCCAAAAAATAAAACCAAACCAAAAAACCAAACAGCCCAGAACTGAGAAACTGTGGTCATTTGAGCTTCTTGGGCAACACTGCTTCAGAGTATTTTGCCATAGCCATACCAATATGGGTAATAAACTACTCTGTGACCAGTTACACAGGTAATGGCTGTACAAGGTTGCCCTTGTACCAAGGTGGTTCTGAAGTATCAGCTTAAGACACAGAGCACTTGCCCCACACCCCCAGAGGCAAGTCTGCACTGTAAAAACACAGTTTTAGAACAGCCAAAGGACAATGGAGTAAAACCAAGAGCACACCTAAGTTGTGACCTAAATTAGTCCACAGTGGCAGCACATGGGCTGGGAGAGCCCTAAATTGAAAAGCCTGATGAAGAAGTTATCAATTAAAAGTCTGGTGTGGTAGTTTAACTCCATGGCCACAGAACTAAAGGGAACTCACACTAGACACAAAACATACCAATTAAGAGTTAATACACCACAGCCAAAAATCTTTAACCCAAAAGTTAAAGGCAATTGAGACAGACACTACAGGGAGTTAAACTAAGCCTCTGGTCTCACAGCTAGTCAATACATTCAGCTGTTTCCACCATTGTTTATTCAGTTAAGACCATCATGAAAGTTTAACCAAGATGAGTCCATCAAGATTAATCTACATGCTACCATAAAATAAACACTTCCAAGTGGATCAGCAGACATACAGCCACATCACAATTAGTCCTGGCAGCACCAAGTTGAGTGTATGGGCAGGAGCCTTCAATTAGGCCTGGTTGTAAAAGCTCATCCTCACTTTCAAGCTGTACCTGGCTTATTACTATAAAAAAGCTGAAGCATAACTTCTTAATGTGAAAAGTAGTCTGGCATTAATTTAGGAAAGAAGTGAATGTCACACAAGGTGTCAGTTTTACAAGAATGAAAGCTCACACTACCACTGTTATTTTGAAGACCTCCGTATCTCCCTTCTAGCCACAACTGATTAGTGTAGCTGTGTGTATTCTGGAGTATGTGAAACAGCCTGTTTCAGTGCAGCAGTTTAAGAAAAACTACTTACAGCCAGAAGATCAAGTCCATCTTTATCCAAGTTTTTGACATGGGTTTCAAGGCTGACAGGTTTCCATTTTGGGAATGTGTTCTTATAGTCTTGCAGGGATTCCACATCAGGCCATACCTCATTGTTGGGGGTCCCTAAAGCTCTGTGCAGGCATAACCAAAATATGAAGCAGTTTAGTCTGAAATCTGTATGCACTACTGTGCTTTTAATAGGCACACAACTATTGTGTGGTGCCACACAGGTAGCAAGGGAAGGTTCATCCTAACATACCTGAAGATTCTGAAGATCTGGTCAATCTCTGAATCCCCATGGAAAAGTGGCTTTTTAGTTGCCAGCTCAGCAAATATGGTACCTATGCTCCATATATCCACAGGAGTAGAGTAACGAACAGATCCCAGCAACACCTCTGGAGACCTGTACCACAGTGTCACTACCTGTTGAACAAAGAAAGTTGTTTAAGTTTATAAAATCAGCTCCTCTAATTGACAGCAAGTGCAACAGTTCATCTGTTATTAAGCAGCATTCTCAGTTTCTTTAGTTAATTAATAGCTGGTATTAGAAGTTCTAGTGAAAATACCAGTTTAAACTGAATTTGAAGACAAACAAGTTCCACTGCAGTAGTTTCTACTGCAATCCAGGCAGTTGCCTAAACTACTTGCCAAGGGCAGGGAAGCCTCCAGCACCCAGTCAGTAAACTCCTCAAACTCGAGTGCTTTGTGAAGCAAAAGTGCCCTTATGAGGCAGTGAGCGACAAGTTCCAGCCCATCTGATTCACTATCAAGGTAACAGTAGGATTCATAAGATGCTTTGGAACTTTAGAGTAAAACCACAGTGAAAGAGATGGAAAACTGTTTTGGAGAACCAAAACATAACTTCAAAAACTGCATTATTCCTTTTTAGCTGTTTCACATTCAGTTAGTGGGAATTCGGTAAGCATTGTCCAAACCGCCAAAAGTATCTTCCAATCACTCACTTCATGAGTGTAGACCCGTACTGGAATTCCAAAGGCTCGAGCCAATCCAAAGTCTGCCAGTTTAATCACCCCCTTGTCATCTATTAAGAGATTCTGAGGTTTCAAGTCTCTGTGCAGAACTCTTCTTGAGTGGCAGAAGACAATACCTTGCAAGATTTGGTACAGGTAGCTCTAGAAACGTTAAATGGGAGGAAAAAGCAAAGGAGTTGCCTTTAGTATGTCAGTGTCTGCAATACAAAAGCTATTCTCATAGCAGTAGGAGATACGAAGCATTGCAAATACTAAGTTAATATCAAAGTCATACAATTTAATTATTAAGATTATTTTAAGGCAGTTTATTATCAGTAATTAGAAGAATTTGAAGTGGCATCTGAGAGCAAAACCCACACTCATCTCATTCTCCATAGCTGCTTATTTAATCTTTTATTTCTCTTCAAAGAGTTAATGATACTAGAAATAAGAACAGCTTATAGCTTACTAGGTCATCCTTACAATCATTTCCCTCATATTAAGAAATTGTCCTCATTACCTTAATACGTGAACGCTCCAAATATTGGCCAGAGGGAATACTATCCAAGTATTTCTTGAGATCCATGGAAAGGAATTCAAAGACAAGGTACAGTCTTGAATCCTGCATAAGAACATCCTGAAGACTGAACATGGAGTATACAATTAACTCCCACTGCAAAATGCATGTACTCACAGTTACATTTCCCCTATCAACAGGGACACAAGCTGACATTTCCAGGTTCTTATTATGGAAGTCCTAAAAGTCCTCAAACATCAGGCTTAGTGAGCTATATTGTCATCTGAAAAATCAAGTATATCTGAGATAGTGCCACAGATAAAAACCTATACATTTCCTCTTAAACTTATATTCCCTCCTATCAGACACAGGAAGTCTGAGGAAAAAAATACCATCACCTTAAAAAAAAAAAAAACAAACCAAAAAAACAAGCACCTGTGGGTGTTGGTGTTGGCCTCTCTTTGAAGCTGGCTTATTATAGCAGAGCCTGAATTACTAGGAGGGTTTAAGGGAACATTATAGCAGGAACCTAGCAGACATGGCAGGATTTGCACATGTTTTCAAGTATTTCCTTCATCCTTATAAGAGTTTAAGGCTTCCTAATCCTAAGCATATGTATATAAACAATACCAGGCTAGAACTTGCCCAGTTTTAATGCACATTAAAGATCAAGTATTTCACTATATCAAAGAGCAAGTAAATATTTCATGGGGAAGACAATAGCTGCAAACAATTTTTAGATGTCAAAGAGTCACTTGATGGAAACTTCACTCCTCAGATGTGCCAGCTTTAACAGCATCATAACACAACACGCAAATTCCTGCTACAGAACAGCAGGGAAGGGATTGATGACAGAGGCTCACATAAGAATACTTCAAATGGTTTGTTCCAAGGTAGCAAATTCAATTTTGAGACTGCCTAAAGTAACAGCTTCAGCCAGTCTTCATGAAGTATGCCCCCTCCATTCTCACAATAACCTTTCTGAAGATAGTTTACATAAATTTCTAAACAATTTGTTAGATTCCTTGAATGGGAAGAGGCAGCATAAGGAAGGCTTAATTAGAAAACTAGCAAAAATATAAAACTTGGCAATTTAACTATTTGCTGCAAAACAGACACTGTATTAAGCAGAGTGGTTCTCAGTGGAAAAGTAATTTATTATCTGAAGGGACCTAGTGCCCTTCAAAGTTTAGCTAAATACCAGTATATGCATACCAGACTATATTGGGATGATTCAGCTCTTTTAATAAAGAAATTTCTCGGATAGCAGTACTTGGAACACCTTCCTCCTCACTTTCTAGACGTATTTTCTTCATTGCAACCACCTGGCCTGTGGTTTTGTGACGACCTTTATACACAACACCATAGGTACCTGAACAAAAAGACAGTGAAACACATATGGGAAGTACCAGCCTCAGGTACAGATAACTCATTGCAAATATGAACTGCTAACACAGGCAAAGTCCTTGCAAATCACAGAGTCACAGAATGTGCTGTGTTGGAAGGGATGCACACGGATCAAGTCCAACTCCTAGCCCTGGTTTGATTATGAACTACTATTTTGCTTTTCCAGTTTACCAAGCAATAGTTTTGTTTGTTTAAAGCATGCCACCTATAAACTGTAGCATTTGTTAGGACAGGGTACTTAGTAGGCTAAGTGTAAAGGTGAATATCTAGAAGATGCAGTTGTACAATCAGATACCATTTAAGTTTCAGGTTGATTAGCTTCCAGGCAGGATCACTATACTACTTCATCCTAGAGGGGTTATGATTTTGCCATTGATAAATCTTATTAAAACACTGAGGGTTTAGATGCAAACGAAAGTAGTGCTTCTTCTGCAGTCTGAGATCCAGCCACCTATGGGTCTGACCTATAGAAATACCTCTAGCACAATACCCAGTGCAAAAGAGCAGAAAGTGGTGCGGGTCTCAGCAGAAGCTAAAATTGGAACTAGTATTAAATACCAAATCAATCCATTTTAACCATCAGTGTTCGCAGAAGTAGAACCCTCAAACCAAGACAGTTTAAGTCTTCTCTTCTTACCCTTCTTGAAGCATTAATCCCTCACACAAAGCTCAGACTACTTCCTTTCAAAGATTCATGCACAAAGCTTTGTTGCAAGATCTAAGCATACATATTTTGCTATTGCCTCAGAGAACACACTCTCAGAGCAACATACTTCAAATTCTTAAGCCTAATATAAGACAATGTGCTTTATATTATTTTAGACTACTACAGTTAACATAGGTTAGGTTTCCAGTAAAAGTGGGTTGTGACTAACATCTGCATTAAAGCCATCTTCTTAGCGCCTCATAGTAAATCATTAAAATTCACTTAGGTTTACAGTTTGCACTTTCCCTTGACAACCGTAGTGCCTGGATATAATCAAAGCAGGATAATCCACAAATCCCCTACTCCCTATCAGCAGCTTCAGACAAAAGTATGGCATGTCACACAACTTCAGGAGCAACTGGTAAAGTTATACATGCAGGAACAGGGGAGCTTCCTAAATTATAAAGCTAGTTTTAGAACATATTTTTCCCCCCTCTTGGAAGAATATTACACCATAAGCCATCAATGTGAAGGCAGACACTTTTCAACACCGGTCAGTTTTTTCTAAGAGACCATGTCATCTTCAAAAGGGCTGGCTGAAAGCTTTTACATGTAATTACCACAGTGAGCCATAGGTTTTCATTTAGCCAGTTAATTGAATCTCAGTAGTTTCTTTAATAACCAGAGTGCACAGAGCTTCTGTGACACTGGAGAGCTCAAACTGTGGAGCATTACAAGGCTCACTGTTCCCCATACTTACCTTCCCCAATCTTCTCTATTTTTGTGTAATCATCCATTGCTGAGGTTGTCCCTGAAGCGAACAGGAAAAAGAAACAGAAAATGAGGGTGAACAGTTGCTGTCCTGAACCCAGCCAAGTCATTGAAACGGTGCCAAGTCTTTAAAAACGAGTTGTGTCTTACTAATTAAGACGTAATGCAAAACACTTACTGTTCCCAACAAACACACAGGGTTTTTAGTCAGACTTCCGAGTAGAAAACCTACATCCCAAAATACCAGTGAGCACCGACTCAAAGAACAATTGGTGCGTGTGTGAAAAGCTCTTCCACGGAATCGAAAAAAAACACACCCTACATCTACATGGTTACTCACTCGCAGGACCCCTACTCCGTAAAAACTCAGGTTTCTGCGCTAGCCACGCCAAGCAACACCAGCCTCGCACCACCGGGTGAGCGCGGGGCACAGCCCGCACAGGCGGCGAGCGGGGCTATGCGGGGCCGGCCCTTCGCACCCTCCCCGCCGCGCCGGGGGTCAGCGCCAGGCTCGGGGGGTCACGGGGAAGGGAGCGGGCCTGCGGTTACCCACGGCTCCGGGAGAGCCAGGCCGGGCCCCCCGCGCAGCACCCCGAAAGTCCGCTCCAGCCCAACGCCCACCCCGCTCTCACCGCGCCCGGCAGCCTCGGGCGCTCCATGTGTGTTCCCGGTGGCCGCGCTGCGTCTCCCCCTCAGCGGGGCCGGGCCGAGGCTCCCCCTCAGCGGGGCCGGACGCGGTGGCCGGGCCGGGCCAGGGCTCCCCCTCAGCGGGGCCGGGCGCGGTGGCCGGGCCGGGCCAGGGTTCCCCCTCAGCGGGGCCGGGCGCGGTGGCCGGGCCGGGCCAGG